>SZWC01011745.1:29349-48527 GCA_023375785.1 Penium margaritaceum
CACACACACACACACACACACACACACACACACATCCACACACACAAGAACGCATGTACATCCTCCCTCCATCCGTTTTGCTCTCCCTCCCTCCCTCCAGCCCTCCTTCGTTTCCTCCTTCCCTCCCTTCCTGAATAGCTCCTTCCCACCCAAAAAATTGCAACACACATTACCTTGCATGTGGCCTTCACTTCACATTGCACATTGACCGCATTGTTCACAGCAAACTCGACGGGAGCCAAGTAGACATCTCAGTCCTCCATTGTTGGGTTGATGTACATGGGGAGCATCTGCTTGAGCGTACAGTTCATACGCTCTGTTTGTCTACCACTTTGGGGATACAATACCAAAGACATGCTTTGCCGCGTTCCAAACCGTTCCTGTAGTGCAAGCCAAACCCTGCTAGCAAAGCATGGTATACAATCGGAGATGATGTGGATGGATAAGTCGTGGTACTTGATGACGCTTTCATAAAGAGCCTGGGTGTCTCTTCCGCTTTGATGCGGGTTGTTGTGGGCATAAAATGGGCCATTCTCATTGCCCTGTTCACAACGACCGAGATGGTATCGTTGCTTTTCGTGGTCTTTGGTAGTCCCGTAATGAAATCCATGGACATCGGCTCCCATGAGCTGTCGGATATTTTTAGAGGCTAGAGGAGCCCTGCAGGTGCCTTGTTCAAAGTCTTACTGTGAAGGCACAGATCACACACCATGCGGTACTTCCTCATGTCACTGATCCATCTTTGCCACCAGTAGTACTGAGCTAGAGCATGTCCTCTCTTCTTTGACCCGATGAGGCCTGAGGAACGAGAGTTATGAGACTCGAGCATGATCTGTTGTCACAAGTTGTTGACATCCAGGACCACCACCTGCTTGTTATACCAGTATAACCCGCCAGCCTCCACGAGGCCATGGCGTTCAATGTTTTTTGGCTCTGCGAACCAGGGTTCCAAAGTGTAGTCTCATCCATTGCAATTCTTGAAAGGGCTCATACTGACCAATGCTCGTGGGACTGGGCGGAGTGGGTTTCTGTGTAGTGTTTCCTCCAGAGTAACGGCGGAAAAGTGCCAGTTTGTGATTGTACTATTGCTTAGCATGAGGCTCATGTGTGAAGGGTTTCAACAAAAATGGTTTGTAGTACCAGGTGAATGTGAAGCAACTCAAGTATTTTCTCCACCGCGCTTGTCGTCGTGGAAGGTTCGGTTACATCTGGAAGTACATGAGAGGGTTGTGGTGTGTGACCACTGTGATTTGTCCCTCAGTACCCTCAAGGTAACAGTGCCATACTTTGAAAGCATGCACATTTGCCGGTAGCTCTTGATTCCCAATGGTGCACCTGGTCTCTACATGCAAGAGCTTGTGGCTCTCCTAGGCAACAGGGTGACCGTCTTGCATGAGCACCGTTCCCAACCCTGTAACCGATACATCATAGCGTACCTCCCACGGCTTCTTTGGATCTGGGATTGCAAGTACCTGTGCCAAGATGAGCATCGCCTTCACAGCCTGAAAAGCCTCAGTGCATTTTTCTGGTGAAACCAGAAAAATGGGCTCTCCTTATTGGTCAGAGCGGTGAGAGTGTGAGCTCACAAACGTGGAGTAGTCCCTCATAAACCACCGGAAGTAAACTGCAAGACCAAGGAAAGAGCGGAGCTAACCCATGTTCTTGGGTTGAGGCCATTCTTTTATGCCCTGCACCTTGTGAGGGTCCACCCGGATCCCCTCACCATTGATAACGTGGCCAAGGTACTCCAACTCTGGCCATGCAAACTTGAACTTACTTCTCTTGGCGAAGAAGCGGATCTTGTGAAGAATCTAAAGTACCATTTTAAGGTGTCGCTTATGTTGTTTGTGGTTCTTAGAGATGATGAGGATGTCATCGAGATACACCAAGACCCACTTGTCGAGGTGTTCAAGGCAGATGTTGTTCATTACTGCTTGGAATATTGCAGGTGCATTCGTCAGTCCCAAGCAAAGGAACCGAAATTGGTAGTGTTTGAGATGAATTTTGAATGTCGTTTTGGGTACATCCTCCTCTGTGATCCGGAGGCGGATGTACCCAAAACGATCTGCGGGAGCGGGTACCAGATTTTTACAGCGAGTTTGTTCAATGCCGATAATCCATGCACATCATGAGGCCACCATCTTTCTTGTTCACCAAAAGGATAGGCGCTCCAAAGGGCGAAGAGCTTGGCTCAATCCAACTCTTCCAGAGGTACTCCTTGATTTGGACTTCCCCTTCTTGCGTTTCCGCTGGGCTCAATCGATACATAGACCAGAAGGGACGCACAGTTCCTAGCTCCAATGGAATGGTGTGTCCAACGGTTTGTTGAGGTGATAGTCCATCCGACGGTTCCTCAAAAACGTCTGAGAATTCCAAGAGAATGTTAGTGATTCCTTGGGACACCTCACCCTCCATCTTGTCTTCCATTTTGTTCAAGGTTCAAAGAAAATAAAGGCACCCTTGTTGAATTCGTCTTTTCACTTGGAGTACCGAGAGGCTCGATTGAGTTTTTGTTTTAGGTCGTTTAATTTATGGGATGGGAGACAGGTTGACCATTCTCCTTTCACTGTTGTTCTGCATTGTCTTTAAGACAAGGTACATAATTGCCATGTGGTTTACAAGCCAGGGTACACGAGAACAACATCAAATGGATCCATGAAATCAAACACGGTGAGACGGTCACTGGTGGTGAAGCAGCATGAGCCGTGCCACACAGTCATCAAGGATTGACACCTCTCCACTGACAACCACATTACTAGTGTGAGACGTGTGCTCCAATTGCCACCCACGTACAAAAACAGTGCTCACAAATGATTCATCCGCCCCAGTATCTACCAAGATGCGTACAGGGATGACTGATAGTTTACCATCAAATTGCACGGTCATGGAAGCTTTGCACTTCCATATGAAAAGACACGCAGGGAGCTTGCCCTCAAGATGGCTGATCCGATAGGCATGAGTGCTTCTTTGCAACTCAATCGTACCATGGAATTGTTCCCACATGCAATATCATTTGGTGAATGTGTCCAACAATTCATATCCCTTGAGTATAGACTTGTTTACTTCTCGGCCCACAAGCACAACCATTGTTGTTTATGTCAGAGAGTTCTTCTTGTGAGCCTTGTGTGCAACTTTTTACACATCTAGCAAACTTTAATTTGTTGATACGACCAGGCTCGTATAGTTCTCAAGGTTTTCTTTGGTCATGTATGAGAGTGGACATGAGCAATCATGGTACAGGGACTTGGGATTCACAAGAGGCACATGAATGGTTGAAAAGTACTGTCCAAATAAAAATTCAAATTTTTTGATATCATCATCACAAAACGTGAGTATATTTTCCCCGTCATTCCCATGATTCACAGCAATCCCAGACAGCAACCCACCAGTAGCTACTGGGAATGATGAAAATCCTACTCACGACCATGCTGGGGACGGTGGACGCATCCCCCAACACCTTCCTTGAAGTCCCAATTGTCGTCATGGGGGTGTCTGTCAAGAATGAGAACACAACGAATGTGTTGGATTGAGTGAATGAGTGAGAGCTAGGACAACTGGTGGCCTAAGTACTAGAATAGGAAGGTAAACAGCAAGTGGGGTGAGGTGAGGTGCTGTGAAGGTGAGGTGGTGGGGAGGTGAGGTGGTGAGAAGGTGAGGTGGGGAGGAGGTGAGGTGTGGAGCTGATGTGGGGAGGTGAGGTGGTGGGAAGGTAAGGTGGGGAGGTGAGGTGTTGGAAAGGTGAGGTGGGCAAGTGAGGTGGTGGGAAGGTGATGTGGTGGGAAGGTGAGGTGGTGTGAAGGTGAGGTGGTGGGGAGGTGAGGTGATGGGAAGGTGAGGTTGCCCAGATTTGGGGGAAGGATAATGAGGGGTGAATTAGAGGTGTAGCCTGTTTGAAAAGAGGGACAAGGTGGGGTAGTCCCTAGATGGGATAATGCATGGAGTAGATTTGGGGATAAATGGGCCGGGTTGCCCAAGAAGGGGAAAATGGTATGCTGGGTTGAGGAATAATGCTCATGGGGAGATTTTAACCTATGAGGTGAGTCAGAGGAATCAACGTGAGAAGCAAGAGTCTCGGATTTCACTGGCAGTGTCCGTGCCCACGCTGACGACCCCCTGAAACTAAATGGCTGCAAATGCCTGGCCTTGACGTTGTCGCCCATGAGGGCATCCCTGGCAAGCAGAGGCATTCTCGTTGCCATCGCACTGCCCACCTTGGTGCTGAACGCCCCCATGGAATCGCATCTGGCCATTGCCGTTGAAGCAGTTTGGCCCCCCACCTTGGCGCACGCCATGACCGTGCTATTGGCCTTGCTGTTTTCCCTTCTACTACTGGTAGTCACACTCAGGACAGTCGCCTCCTATGTTCCCAGCCTCGTGGCAGTGTCTATAGATGATAGAGGAGCAAGAGTCGTTCTCTCTACCGTGACCGTGGAATTTCTTGAAGGGCTCAGACGTTCTTGCGCTCTTTTGTACACTGCCTGTTGGCGCTGACGGCGCCTCATGCGCCGGCCTGCCTTCACGTGTATCATGATATTACAAGCTGGAGTTGTGCTTGTATACCTTTCACACACAACCTCTCAATGCATGCAAGGACTTCCACTTCTTGCCATTGTCGTTACGGAAGAAGAATCACCGTTGAGGGCTGGCAAAACCACTCTGGAAGAGGTCAATGTTTGCCTGCTTTATCAAGTGGCGATGTTGGACCTTCTTTATAGTCTTCATGAATACCTTGGCATTCTGCTCCACTAACATGCTCCCCTACAGGCAGCTCTCCTTCTTTGCCTTCTACCATTCAGCTGGCATAGAGTACGCTTCATGCATCAGCTCGCGGTACTCCTCCCAGGTAGGGTTTGAGTGTTGTTGCTTTTTCTTCCAGAGCTTCGTCAGCCTCTCAAACGGCTTTGGCTTCAAGAAAAGCATGCCCTGCAAGTCCCACTCATCTTCCTCCATGCGAGCAAGCCAAAGGTGCCTCTGAAGAATCATCAAGAACATGTTGATGTCGCACATGCCATCGTAGTGGTCAGCCGGCTCGAGATCCACACGACCTCCTATCCCGCCTTCTTTTGAGACCCGAGTCGGAACTGCACAAGCCCGTGGTTCAAACGCGTTTGCTTCCAGGCGGGGAGCAGGATCGATGACAAGATCTTGATGCATGTTGCAAATATTTGTGTGCTTGCTTTCCATGCTTTCATACTCGCTTTCATACTCGCGGTGTCCCAGCTCCATCTCGGCAGCGTGACGCATGGCATTGACTGTTGTGTTGAGCACGTGAAGTTAGTTTTTGGATTCCTTGGTGTGGAGTTCCTCCAGCGCCTGCTCCGCCACATTTGTGTAGTGGTCAGCGGCCGCGACCTTTTGCATTAGCTTCCCCTTCTCTTTCTATAGTTTCTCCTTCATCCATTGTACCATGAATGATCATTCACAAAGCGTGACGCACACCATGTCATCATCGTATGTGACCGTATCTTTGACGGCCACAGCCAGCGTGAAATCCTTTGGGGGAGGCGGGCGTGGAGGTGGCTGAGTTCTTTGCCTATGTTCAGGTGACGTGCGATGCCATTGAGCGCATGTTGTGCTACCGCCGAACTCCGCAGGCTTACAGATCGGGCTCGCTCTCCTCCCTCCAAAGCAAGGACACGGTCCTCATCATCCTCGCGGTCGGATGCGTGTTCTACTATGTTAGCGCCTGCGTCATGTTCCCTCACCATGGACTTGCCTGCCCCACTGTACTTGTTGGCTGTGTCATGTGCGTCCGGTTTGCCATCAGCTTCGAGATCCGCTTCAATGACAATGTGATCCCCTGGCTCATCGGGTGGCTCATCTCCATGCTCGTCACCTTCGGCAACCCTGTTGGGTTTTTAACCATCAGCAATCTTTTCTTTGATGGCCTTCAATCCCTTGTCCTTTGTACGAGTGATCGGGACGGGCGTAGCCTCGTTGTCAAAACCGAGCGCGACGGCGAGCAACAGAGTTTTCCCATCACCTTGCCAAGCGGTCGTGACGGGAGTCTCATGCTGATGTCCATGCTTAGGAGATGTTGGCACTCCGCCTCTTGGCGACACTGGCCAAGCACCAACCCCTCTATTCATATCCTCCCGGCATGACTTTGCAAGATGGACGCCGGGCGCCAATGTCCCGCGACGCTACTTGGATCCCAAGGGTGTGCATTCATTGGAGGGACGGTGGCTGGTGCCCGGAGCACGTCCCAAGACCACGGAGAGTCCGGTCTGGGGGCCGGCCATCCTCATGGCAAGGCCTTGCTTTGGCTCTCTCACTCGCCAACCTCCTCCCCCAATCCCCCTCCCTCCTCTTCTTTTTTTAAACGGGGTGGAGGACACACTATTTTACTATGTCTGCCTTGTTTCAAACCTGTGGTGGACAGAGGTGGATCCAAGCCAAACCACGCTCACCTTGTCTCTTTTTTTTTCTTTCCTTTTGAAAAAGGAGAAAGGAGAGGCAATGTTTGTCAGCACCAACTGTCTGATTCAAGTTATGGATTGGCATGTTGGAGAAAGAACAGCGGACTAGGGTGAAGATTACAAGGTAGAAATTACTTTTCCAAAAACATTTGTAGAAAGATAGTACACTTGTGAAACCTGGTAGCACGACGTGATAGAATAGAATTTTATGGATCTAACAAAAAAATATTGCTGAAAATGGAGGACTGGAGGCTAATTTACGGCTCTCCCTACTCCTTTGGGCTTGGAGAACCCGGGACTGAGGCGTCCTTTCTACTCTTCACGGGCTGGATGCCAGCGAAGAAAAAATGTCTGGGCGCTCCTGGTTTTCCCCCTTGTGTCTCTCTTGTCGTTGTAGCAAGAGGTCAAGTTTGCATCTTGCTGGTCCAGTAAGCCTCTGAGGGGGTAGTAGAGTGCAAAAGTAGGTGGGATCGGTGGAGGTGGAGTGTGTGCGCATGGAGGTGGAGTTACTGGCACTCCTCGCGGTGTGTGAGAAGTGTCACAGAGGAGCTGGGACAAAGGACAATGTCAGCAGTCAACTTAGCTCTGAGACCAGTGTAAGGCGGTGGTGTGTAACTTAGCGTCAAAAGGCTCAGCGGGCTTGGACAGGATCAGCCAAAAAATCGGGGTGTCCAAACACACAGCCTGGCCACCCAGGCATATAGCGGGAATATGTTCTCTAACAATTCTGCAAAAGAAAAAGAAATCTTCCTTTAAAACGTTCCTTTCTTCCCTAGAAGGAAAGACATCTTCCGTCTCCTTTTTCCTTTCATCCTCTATTCTACTCCTCTCCTACTAGCTTGACCATGCTTACTGTCCGCTTACCTTTTCTGTGCTACACCGATTCGGCAAGGGATTCCATCCGAATCTGCTATTCTCACTGTCATGACATTCTCTTCTGTGAACCTCCACCCATTGGGCACTACTTTCACCCTCTCACTGTCCCTCTCTACATGATGTTGCCGTGGCCGGGGCCACCTCCTGGCTCATGCCGCACACTAGCAATGTTTACATTGCCTAGTGATAGCATTTTGCGCCCTCACCATCTTCATTAGCGACCTTTAGATATGCTGAGCTCACTGCCAGGACCACCACCACGTGACGTCCCTGGCTATGTCCTCTCGTGGTCTATTTCTGCGCTGTTGAAAGGCAGCGTATCCTACGCTCACTCCCATCATCGTCTCCCGCCGGCACCACCACCCCATGGTGTTGATGGCCAGTCCTTTCTGTGGTCATTTTCTTCAGCACGGGGTGAGAGCATTCTTCTCGCCTCGTTGGGTCTTCCGCCTACTGAGACAGTGACCCAGCCTCTGGCATCACCCTCTCACAGGTACCCTGACAGCCTCCTTAGTGGCCGGTTTCTTCACTGCCCGGAGTAGGCACTTTACACGCCTATCCGTGTCATCAGCCTCACATCATGGTGATCGGACCGTCTCCACCTTCTGGCCAGTTTTCTCTGCGATTGTTATCATCACCACCAAGACATAGCGTTCTTCACGCTCATCAGCATCACTAGCCACCTTGGGGGGTCATGCTGTGGCCACCAGCACCACCTCTCCGTGACGTAGCTGGCCAGGCGCTCCCATGGTTGGTCTCTACGCCGCCGGGACACGACATTATCCATCCTCACTCACCTGATCCTCCGAGGATTGGACCTCTCCTTCCACAATGGGAGCCACCTCTCCTTGGATTTGCCTACCATTTCTGTGGCGATGGACGCCACGGTTGGCGCCAGTGTCGTCGGTACCCTAGTGAGTGGCTTCCACCCTGGCTCCAGCCTCGTGCACTTCCTCGCACACCACAGCAGGCGTACCTGCCTGATGCATACGTTCCCTTCACCGGACCTGTGGCTGTCTTGTACATTGAGATTCAGAGTCTGCGACAGATGATGCAGCAGCTCAGGGAACACCTCTTCTCAGACCACCTCGACTCTTCCTCTCTGTCATCATCTTCATCTCCTTCATCTTCTTCATCTTCTTCCAAGGGACCTTCTCAAGCTGCACCAGAACTTCCATCTCAGCCCGCAGCTATTCTCTCTATCCATTGCTCCACTGGCGTCATGCCCCTGACGATTGAGCCACTTCCTATTATCTCTCCTAGTCAACCTCATGCTCGACAGCATCGTCAGCACCCAATGCGACCTGTTTTTCTTGTCTCTGGCATGTCTTCATCTCCACCGGCTTCTTGCACCGGTCAAGGAGGGATGCGCACATCTGTCCACTTAGACATCAACTACGACAATGAGCACTGAGGATAGAGCAGGAGCACCTAGTGTTACATCCGTTGTGCTACGTCTATTAGCAGTGAAAGTATCAACCTCATCCACACGGTCTACACCCACGCTTTCCGCATCATCTACAGTACCGGTTGCATCAGCTACAAGAACGGCACCAACTGCACCAGCTGCCCCATCTGTTGCATCTACTACTTTGCCAATATCATTGTCCTCAGCAGCATGTATAGCCTCAATAGTATCTGTAGTCCTTGCCAGTATCCATAGATTCATCTTCACCATCAACATCGATCTCATCTGCAACACCTACTCTGTTTTCAATAGCAGCTACATAAGTTGTGACAACGGCACTAGCTACACCAGCTATCCCATCTGCTACATTGCTGGCATCGGTATCCTTTGCAATATCTATGGCATCAGCAGCATCGTCAGCTTCAGCATCCTTTGCAGCTTCTCCATTGTCAGGAGCATGAACAACACCCGTCTAATCCATACAGTCAACATCCATGCTTTCTTCATCATCTATAGTTCCGACTGCATTAGCTGCAACAACAGCACCAGCTACACTAGCTCTCCCACCTGCTGAATCTATTGCTTCACCAACATCAGCTTCTTGTACAGCATGTACACCGTCAGGAGCATCGGCCTTCAGCATCCTCTATAGCTTCCATATCTCCAGTAGCATTGACAGCATCTGTCTCATTCACACTGTCTACATCCATGCTCCCTACATCATCCATTGTGCCAGCTACATTACTTGTGATTTTTGCACTAGCAGCATGAGCTCCTCCATCTGCCACGTCGACAGCAGCGATGATATTGACATCATCTGCTACATCCACGGAGTCATTGGTATCATCCTCTTCTGAAGCACCTGTTTTTCTTATGACAATACCTACATCAGCCATGACAGCTGCACCAACAGCACCATCAACTCCATCTGTCACGTTGACAACAGCGACAGCATTGGCATCATCTGCTGTATCCACAGCTTCAGTGGCATCAGCCTCCTCCATCTGTTACGTTCCTTACAACACAAATTGCTTCAACTGTAACAGCTACACTGGTAGTACTAGATCCTCCATATACTATTTCAGTTCAATCATCAGCGTCGTCTTCAGTGTTAGCTTCATGTGGTATATTGACTTCACCAGTTACATCGACACCTTTGTCAACATCAGGGACTGTTGTAGTGTCTGTGACGGCTGCATCTACTACATAGTGTAGACAACACCAACTATATCTGGTGCATCTGCAGTGCTTTCATCTTCCACTTCACACCTGCTGGCTCCGTTGGCGGTACTGACCACATCGATTCCTTTAGGCTTACAAGCTTTATCACTGGGCCGGACGTCATCATCAGGATCCTGTGCATGGGAAGTGTCGGCACCTTCAGGATCATCGTCTGTTCGAGATGTTGCATTAGCTTCGCCTTCTCCTCCAGCAACAGTACCTACATCTTCTATATCATCACCTTTTGGGACATCAGCAACTTCTACTATATTGATGTCATCTACAGCAGCGGTAGCATAAGTTGCATTTTCTATGTCAGCAGCACCAGCCCCACAAAAAGCATCAGCTGAATTGACAGCATCCAATTCTTCAGCGTCATTGCCTACATCAACAGCATTTGCCATATCGACAACCTCAGCTATGTCGACAGCATTAGTTATGCCTATGGTGCCCTCAGTTGTCAACTATTGTGCAGCTACTGATAGAGACACCATTATAACGTTTGAGATCATAGGGGGGGCATTGGAGTCTTGTCCACATATGGTAGTGATGATAGGCTCAGTTGCCTTCGCCGAGTTGGCTGCACTTAGTCATCCCTGTCTGAGATGCTGAGCTGAGGAGGATGAGATTTGCATCCTCATAAAAACGCAGGAGACTTACATCACTACATTCTATGAGGCATTGTTCGATGACACCTCCACACCACAAGATGTACCCGAGTACCTCTTCAGTGGGGACATGGGGAGGAGTGACTACATATGTAGGGCTAGAGAGTGTGAGCTGAGGGACTCAGAGGAGTGGTTGCGTGCACCACAGAGTACGTTGGCTGGGCTGCTCATTAAGGATTATAGTGGAAATTGGTCTGAAGGCTCCATCTCACCCTGAGACAGTGCCTCACAGAATGAGGATCTTGAGACCTTGGGTGGTAATGACACCCCGAACAGCTCAGGGAGGTCCTTCGGCTCATCTCCATCCTTCTCCTTTGTATGTGTACCATTTCTCTCTTCCTCCAAGCCCTGTACATCTCCTATCTCAGAGCCTGACATGTTTCCAGGTTCTTTAGTTGACCATCTGTCTTAGTCCCAAGACCTATGGAGAGGTGCCTCTTCAGGAGGCACAACACCAACAGTCAGTCAGTTTCGGAAAGCACAGACGGAGGTGGAGGTGTTATGCCGAGTGGTAGACTCTTTGTCTACAACCTATAGTGAGGTGTTAGCGGTGCACAAGGATGTTGACTTTGAGTTTTGCATAGTCACTCAGGAGGATCATGCCAAGGTGTATGATTGTGCCTATCTTCTCCAACGTGAGTTGGTTGTAGTACAGGAGCACATGTGCACGTTGGATTGTGTGGTAGTTCTACTGAGTGCAGGAGTGAGCTCGACATACATAGATCCAGCCCCGTCTCCACCCTCCACTCCAGGACCCTCCAGCACCATCTTCTCGGAACACACAGCTCCAGAGTCTACTGATTTGACCATCTGGCAGCTACCAGATGTGAGGGATTCATGCTCTATCTCCTCTCCCAGCCATGGAGTATTTGGATGCGTCTTCTACACCCCTGCACCCTCTGAGTCTAATGAGGGTGATACCCAGGACCCTGCTAGTTGGGATCTCTGGCAGTCTCCATGTGGGTGAGGTGAGACTTACTTACTCTTCTTTTGCCACTCTGTAGTTGGTGAGTGACAGGAGTGAGACTGTGCACGGGTGAGTTGTGCATATGGTAGTATTTTTGGCATCATCCTCCCCTCTGTGATGATGCTTTCACATCCACAACCACTCTCATGTGTAGTTGTTCTTCGATCATTTTTCCAAGGATTGTTCCCGCAACGGGGAGACGTAGTTTTCTCTGCAGGCGACAGTTTTGTAGCCTTGCACATGCAGGGAGAGCACAATTTTCTGGGCACGGTGGTATTAGGTTTCATAATTCTAGGATTCTCTGATCGAGGAAGAGTGGATGGATCCATCTAGCTAGTGTCTTGCTGACAGCTCTTGCAGCCGAGGGGGGCTGTTGGTGTATGGGCTTGGAGTTTTCTGACTGTCATGCAGTCTTGTGTAACAAGGGCTTCCTAGTTTTTACTCATGGTTCTCAATCAGCTACATGAATCCTTCTATGACATGTACCGTAGTGTTCCTTGAATTCGTTCAAATTTTAAAAAGGACTAATCTGATCCTTGATTTTGCCTAGTTTTGGGATTTTCATAACTTAGGGGCTGATTCTCCTAATACCCCAATGTTTATAGACCTGCTCCTTAAATTTGCCCACTCCATTTTCAAGTCCTCCCATGTGAGAACTCCCACTTGACAATGCAAATCTTTGAGTTGTCAAACTCTACATGTGCGCGCAAAAATGTGCTCAAAAAGAGGTTGACACGTCAGTGTGTGCATGTGTGTGCACTTCGACATGTCTGTAGAACGCGCTCGGTCGGCACGTCAGTGTGAACAGCTCTTTGCAAACACGCTGTACTTTTGCACCAGGAAGCAATCCTTGACAAACACCAAAAAAAAATCAAGATTTCTTTCCTGTTTGTGTAGGAAACCAAGGACAACAGAAGTAAACGAGTGATTCACCCAAGATACTGGTGTTTATGAAAATGCCCATAGGCAAATCAAGAATAATCATTTTGAACAAATAAATGGAACACTACACTATGCTGCATTGTAGCAGCCTATTTCATGCATGCATATTTGATTGATTTTTCTCTGTGGTCAAGAAACTGGCACTTGGTGGTTTGTGCCAATGCTCCGGGAGACCCCATGGTGATTTGCCACACATTGTCTCTAACAGGTTACGCATTACTTTTGGTCAAGACCCGGGTACACAATGTTTTGTACCGATACCTCGAGAGGCCTTGCACAAATTGATTGAGCCTTTGTTGACCCTTCGTCAGACATATCTAGTTTGAATGTGGCTGAGACCCGGACGTCCAGTTATATGTGCCTCAGGAGGTCTAGACTTGCCTAGCTTGGCTAGGCGGTGATGTTAGTGTGTCTCCACAGAGTCTGATTGTTTTTTGGGTTTATTGCATATTTTCTCATCAATTGAGACATGGGAACACAGTTGTTTGTTCCGGTGCCTCGGAAGTCCTCCATTGTGTTGTTTCATGTTTTGTGACGTGTGTATTCCTCGTTTGCGCCTTCTGGCAGGACGAGGATGACGGGGCCTGGTGGGCTAGCGGCTAGTCCTCAGTGCTGAAAGTTGTCTAGGGCATGCAAGCCCATGATAGACATCACATGAGCTCTGGTGGTGAGTGAGAGAATGGCTGCACCAAAGTTTGGCCAAGTCTGGAACGCATAACTTTCAAAACCAACAAGGGAAAAAAAGGGCCGTACTGAGAGTTCATGTACTGTGGACTGGCGGCTATCCCACCAGGCCACGTCATCCCCGTTGCGCCAAAAGACACCAATGAGGAATACATATGTCACAGAACATGAAAAAACACAATGGAGGTCGCCCGAGGCACCGGAACAAACAATCATGTACCCGGATCATCGACCAAAAAAAAAAGGTGCAATATACCCAAAAACAGCTAGACTTTTTGGTGGCACACTAGCATCACCACCTAGCCAAGTTAAGCATGTTTAGGCCTCCCAAGACGCCGGTACAAGTAACCAGGCATCCGGGTCTCGACCACATGCAAACTAGATATGTCTGACAGAAGGTCAATAAAGGCTCGCTCAATCTCTGTTGGGTCTCCCGAGGTACTAGTACAAACCACCATGTACCCGGATCTCGACCACATGGAGAGTGCATAACGACTTAGAGACAATGTGTAGCAAATCATCATAGGGTCTCCCGGAGCACTGGTACAAACCACCAAGTGCCCGGGTCTTGACCACCAAGAACATTGTATCAAACATGCATGCATGAACTAGATTGCTAGAATACACTGTACATGTCACGAAAGGAGTAGTGTAGCTGCTGGAGAACCATCAGCACAAACTAGGAAGCTCTCAGTACACAAGACTATATGAAAATGCGATAGCTCCAAGCCCATTCACCAACACTCCCCCTAGGCTGCAAGAACTGTCAGCAAGGCACTTGCTGGAAATATCCATCCATACCCCCTCGATCATAGAATCATGGGAATATGAATCCTAACACCGGCGTGCTCGGAAGATTGTGCTCCCCCTGTATGTAGAAGGCTACAAAAGTGTTGCCTATAGAGAATAGTACAGTTTCCCATAGCGGAAACGATCTTGGGAAGAACAATCAAACAACGGCTACACCTGAGAGTGGCTATAGATGTAAAAGCATCATCAAAGAGAGGAGGATGAGGCTGAAATAACTACCATGTTCACAAATCACTCATACATGGTCTCACGCCAATCACTCACCAACTCCAGAGTGGCACGAGAGGAGTAGTTAAGTCCCACCTCACCCACATTGAGACTGCCAAAGATCCCTGGGTATCACCCTCATCAGAATCAGAGGGTGCAGGGATGCAGAAGACGTTGCCGACTGCTCCATGGCTAACATAGGAGAGAGGGGCCAAATCCCTCAGATCTGGTAGCTACAAGATGGCCCAATTAGTAGACTCTGGAGCTGTGTGTGCTGAGAAGATGGTACTTGAACGTCCTGGAGTGGAGCGTGGAGATGGGACCGGGTCTGTGTATGTGGAGCCCAGTCCTACAGACGGTACAACAACCACACACTCCAATGTGCGCATGTACTCCTATGCTACAACCAACTCACTCTGGAGAAGAGAGGCATGCTCACACATCTCAGCATGATCCTCCCGAGTGACTATGCGAAGCTCAAATTCAACATCCTCAAGCATGGCTAACACCTCACTGTAGGTTCTAGAAATGGAGTCTACCTCTTGGCCCAACAAATCCACCTCTTTCTATGCCATCCAAAACTGAGTGACTGTAGGTGCTGTATCTCCTAACAAGGCACCTCTGCACATGTCCTGGGACAGAGACAGATGGTCGACTAGAGAACCTGGAGACTTGTCATGCTCTGAGATAGGAGATATGCAAATCTTGGCGAGAGAGAGAGAGAGAGAGAGAGAGAGAGAGATGGTACACATGCAAAGGAGAGAGATGGAGACGAGCCAAAGGACGTCTCCAAGCTTTCCAGGTTGGCATCACCACCCAAGGTCTTAGGATCCTCATCCTGTGAGGCACTGTCTCAGGGCACAATGGATCCATCGGAGTTGTTTCCACTACAACCCTCAATGAGTAGCTCGGCCAACGTACTCTGTAGTGCACACAGCCACTCCTCTACATCCCTCGGCTCACACTCTCTAGCCCTACGCTTGTAGCTTATCCTCCCCATGTCCCCAATGAAGAGGTACTCAGGTACATTCTATGGTGTGGAGGTCGTCAAACAATGTCTCACGGATAGCAACAATGTAAGTCTCCTGCATACTGATGGGGGTGTGAAGCTCATCCTCCTCAGCTCGGCATCTTAGACAGGGATGACTAGGTGCTACCAGCTCAGTGAAGGGAACTGACTGTGCCATCACTACCAAAGGTGGACAAGACTCGAATGTCCCTCCCATGATCTCAGACGTCAGAATGGTGTCTCTATCAATAGCTACACGACATAGCTACTGCTGTCGATGTAGCTGAGGTTTCTGATATGGCCAATGCTGCTGATGTAGGTGATGATACGGATACAGTAGATGCTACCGATGCAGCTGATACTGACTGTGAGACTGGTGCTGCTGGCATAACGAATGCAACTGATTCTACAGGTGTTGTAGATGACATTGATATAGTAGATACATCAGATGTCCTGAAAGGTGATGCTGTAGACGATGTAGGTACTGTTTCGGAAGGAGAAGACGGAGCTGATGCAACATCTGGAACAGATGATGATCCTGAAGGTGTCGAAACTGTCCATGCACAGAATCCTGATAAAGACGTCGGCCCTAGTGATAAATCTGGTGCACCTAATGGAGACGATGTGGTCGATCCAGGCAATGCAGTCAGGAGGACTGATGTGGAAGATTAAAGCATTGTAGACGCACCAGATATAGCTCATGCCATCAACACCAATGATGTAGTAGATGTAGCCGTCACAGACGCTACAACAGTACCTGATTTTGAAAAAGGTGTCGGTGTGGTTGGTGAAGTCGATGTTGCATATGAATCTAACACTGAAGATGACGCTGATGATAGAACTGAAGTAGCAGATGGAGAAGCTAGTGCTACTGGTGCGGCTGTCACAACTAAAGCACCTGGTGTTGTAAGCAAATCAAGTGTTGCAGAAGAGGTTGATCCTGTTGAAGCTGTGGATGCAGCAGATGATGGCAATGTTGTTGCTGCGGTCGACGTGACAGATGGAACAGCTGGTGCTGCTGGTGTAGCTGTCAAATCTGATGCACCTGGTGTTGTAAGAAAAACAGGTGTTGCAGAAGAGGATGATGTGGATGATGCTATGGATGCCATAGATGACACCAATACTTTTGTTTCTTTTGATGTTTTAGATGGAGAAGCTGGTGCTGCTGGCACTTCTGTCACATCTAATGCATCTGGCATAGTGGATGATGCAAGGAGCGTGGATGTAGACAATGTGAATGAGATGGATGATGTTGATGCTACTGGAGATGTCAAAGCTACAGAGGATGTTGACGGTGTTGATGTTGTTGATAGTGTAGATGCTGTAGAGGACATTGATGGTGGCAAAGCAATAGATACAGCAGATGGGACAGCTGGTGCAGCTGGTGCCGTTGTCGCATGTGCTGCGATCAGTACTGAAGGTGGTGAGGAAAGCATGGATGTAGTCAGTATGGATGAGATGGATGCTGTTCATGCTACTAATGATGGAAAATCTACAAAGGATGCTGATGCTGTCGATGCTTCTCATGTCGTAGATACTGCAAAGGTTGTTGATGCTAGCAATGCAGCAGATGGGGTAGCTGGAGTAGCTAGTGCAGTTGTCTCAATTGATGCAGCTGGTGCTATAAACAAAGCAGGTGCTTCAGATGAGACTGATGCTGACAGTGTAGATGAAGCTGTGGATACTGGAGATGATGCTGATGCTGCCGATGCTGCTGAAGTTGTACATGCTATAGAGGATGTTGATGCTGGAAAAGTAGTAGATGTAGTAGATGGGGCAGCTGGTGTAGCTGGTGCCACTGTTGCAGCTGATGCAGCCGATAACGTAGATGATGTGGAAAGCGTGGGTGTAGACTATGTGGATGAGGCTAATGCTACCGTTGCTAATGTACTTGCTACAACTAATGTAGCACCAAGTACTCCTATTCTATCCTCGGAGCTTACCATCGTTGTCGGTGTTGAAGTGGACGAATGCGCAAATCCCCCCTCAAACGGTAAAACGACAGAAGCTGGTGGAGATGAAGACATGCCAGAGACAAGACGAGTAGGATGCACTGGGCACTGACGAAGTCATCCAGCATGAGGTTAACCGGGAGAGGTAGTAGGAAGTGGCTCAACCATTGGGTGCATGATGCCAGTGGCGAAGGATGGACAGAACAGCTGCAGACTGAGATGGAAGGTCCAGTGCATCTGGATAAGGTCCCTCGGAGGAAGATGAAGAATATGATAGAGATGAAGACGATGGTCAAGAGGAAGTATTGAGCTGGTCTGAGAAAAGGTGGTCCCTGAGCTGCTGCATCATCTGTGACAAACTCTGAAGCTCGGTGCACAAAATAGCCTGAGGGCCGGTGAAAGGAATGTATGCATCAGGCAGGTACGCTTGCTGTGGCGTGCGAGGAAGTGCACAGGGCTGGAGCCAGGGTGGAAGCCATCACTAGGGTAATAACATTGGCGCCAACCGTGGCGTCCATCGCCACAGAAATGGCAGGCAAATCCATGGAGAGGTGGCTCCTGCTGTGGAAGATGAGCACCAATCCTTGGAGGATCAGGTGAGTAAGGATGGAGAATGTCGTGTCCTGGCGGCTTAGAGACAGGCCACGGGAGCGTCTGGCCAGCTACGCCATGGAGATGTTGTGCCGGTGACAACAGCACAGCCCCCGAAGGCGGCTGCTGATGTGGATGAGCGTGCAGAACGCTATGTTTTGATGGTGATGAAAACAGCCACAGACAAAACTAGCCAGAAGGTGGAGATGGTCCGATCACCATGCTTTCAGGCTGATGACATGGATAGGCATGTAAAGTGCCTGCTGCGGACGGTGTAGAAGCTGGCCACTGAGGAGGCTGGCTGGGGCACCCATGGGTGATGCCACAGGCCGGGTCACTGTGCCGGTAGACGGAAGACCCGACGAGGCAAGAAGAACGCTCTCGCCCAATGCTGAAGAAACTGACCACAGAAGGAACTGGCCAGCAACATCATTGGGTGGTGGTGCCCGCGGGAGATGATGATGGGAGTGAGCGTAGGATGTGCTGCCTCCCGACGGTGCAGAATCTGACCATGGGAGAAAATGGCCAGGGACGCCACGTTGTGGTGGTCCTAGCAGCGAGCTCACCATGTCTGAAGGTTGCTGATGAAGAAAGTGAGGGTACACTATCACAAGGCGATTCAAACATCGCCTGTGTGTGGTACAAGCCGTGAGGTGGCCCCAGCCACGACAACATCGTGTAGAGAGGGACAGTGAGAGGGTGAGAGTGGTGCCCAACAGGTGGAGATCCGGAGAAGAGAATGTGATGGCAGTGAAAGTAACAGATTCGGATGGAATCCCTTGCCAAATCGGTGTAGCAGAGAAAAGATAAGCTCACGGTAAGCGTGCTCAAGCTAGCAGGAGAGGAGTAGAACAGAAGATTAAAGGGAAAAAGAAGACGAAGGAAGTCTTCTCCAGGAAAGGAACATTTCAAAGGATTTTTGTTATTTGGTTTCTATGTGCTTGCAGGAAATGTTAGAGAAAAGATCCTCGCTATGTGCCTGCGTGCCCAGGATGTGTTCGGGAACCCCAATTGTTTCTCTGATCCTGTCTCTTGTATTTGTCTGTCAACTCCCCTAAGTCCCTGGGTCAAATCTGGCCAGAAAAAATTGTATGGGTCACCACCCACAGCGAGGCGATGGGTGACTTTTGCACTCCACGCAACGATTTCTGGCAAATTCTGTAGACAACCAAGAGGCGAGGTTGCCGGCAATACGCCAGCAAGGTACCAACGGGGTAAAGGGTGATGTTTATGACGGAGGAGAGAGGAACAGACTGACCGAGACACTGACATCAGCAGGAGGCAGACTGCGAGCGAGCGAGTCCATGTGAGAGAGAGTGAGCCAGCAAGAAGAAAGGCGACAAGAGAGATTCAGCGAGAGAGAGAGAGAGAGAGAGAGAGAGAGAGAGAGAGAGAGAGAGAGAGAGAGAGAGAGAGAGAGAGAG
>SZWC01011745.1:50568-71137 GCA_023375785.1 Penium margaritaceum
GTGTGTGTGTGTGTGTGTGTGTGTGTGTGTGTGTAATGAGTCAAGAGGTCACTTGTGTTACACTTATAACACCCATGGACACGTTGTGAGGAGGTGAAGAGAAGTCCAAGGTTCATGACATGGTCGGGAGTTCCCCACAGGACACACACGCCATGGATGTGGAAAAATAACGAAGATGGTTCTGGGAAGGGGGGGCAAGAGTCTCAAGACCAGTTGGTGTGTACTTCACTCACACATCATGCACGGCAAGGTCACATTGCCATCTGGGGGTTGAGCCCGACCTCTTGATATGAAATTGAGAACGGCTACTCACCGGTACGCAGCCAACAGCCTGCACGGTGGCCCCTTAAGGATTAGCAACCGAAAAATATGTAGCTCTCCCAAAATCCCTCATGCCAACGTCAGGTAGATCAAGGCAGCCAAAGTGTCTGAGATCCAGCCTCGTCCGAATCCAAGCATGATAGTCATGAGAGAACATAAGATATCATCACGTTAGTTTAGGAGGTATCTGGGAGAGCTCAGCGACTGCCTAATGAGACTCGCACCAGCGACATGCACCAGACTCAAGTGAGAACTCTCAAGGCAAAGCCATTGGCACTCAGTCTCTTGTACATTTGTGTGGGTGCAAATGGGGGTAAGACAAGAGGGCAGATCAGGTGTGAGGGGCCAGGATTTGGACGGAAATATCAAAACTTCCCCATGAGCAGCATCACCGAATCCCAATTACAGCAGTGAGATGCCAAACACAAGGATGCATTGGCGTGGTGGTGAAACGGAAAGGCAAACAAACACACAATACTCGGGGTCATGGGGACGTGCAAGAACGACATCATGTACAACACACTTTAAGACGTTCCTACTCAGTACCCTGGTGAGGAAGTCAGCCCCCTTATGACAGTGTATCCACCCAGGCGACCCAAATAATGCCAGGAGCGATGCACTCCGAGACAAAGTGGTGTTCCACTTTAATATGCTTTGTGCAAGAGTGGTGTATGCCTTCATTCTTGGCAATGACTTTTGTACTTTGATTTTCACAACACAAGGTGATGCAGCAAATAGGAACGCACAGTTGTTGGAGCAAGCGGCAGAGCCAAAGAGCTTCCGACGTACATGAAACAAGGGCCACGTCATTGGCTTCTGTTATGGTTCGGACAACACAACTTTTCTTGCCACTCTTCCAAGACACGGCAGTTCCTCCAACCAGAAAGAAATAGCTTGTCCTACTCCGTGCATCCGTGTCATGTATCTAATTATTGCCAGCGAACCTGTCCACAATGACTGAGGATCGTGCTCTGAAGTACAGCCTAGTACACACTATAGAGAGTGTATAGTGTACCACATGGGGTGTAGCCTTAAGACGTCGTTCCCCAGGGCACTAGAACAGGGAGATAAAATTCACTGCAAAGGTAACATCAGCACGAGTGGTGGTAGCAAGATGCATCAAAGAGCCAATGACCCTAAGGTATTCAGTTAGATCCACCGCCTCTCACAATTTAGACATATCCAATGACTTCAATAGTGTCTGGCCCGTCACGGTCATAGGAGTGGAGGCTGAGGGAATTGAAGAGAGAAATGGTGCAAAATGCTCCTCCAAACTATGAACATACATAGCCTAGTGCACATGTAGTGTGTACTTTGAACGATTGTACTCCAACTCCATCCCCAAGAAGACTTCATTAGGGCTAAGATCCTTCATTTTGTATGTAGAATACAGCAGATGTCTTGCTGTAGTCTGTCTTCATCTACAGAATGAATAACTGTAACATTGGGAGAAGCGATCAGTAGGTCATCAACATAGACTAGGTTGCACTAAAAAACAAGCTGGTGGTGACACTGCCCCTGAGAAACCCGCCCTTCTACAGTGTGGAAATAACTTCTTGGTTCGAGTACCAAGGAGATTGCTCGAGCACATGAAGAGTCACCACACTTTGTCTGTCCCATCTATGAATCCGAGGGGTTAGACCATGTAGATTTCCTCATCAAGCCTGCCATGAAGAGACACATTGTTCACATCCATTTTCTCAAACTCCTAATCATGTTGGGCCACAAAGCTAAGAAGGGCTCTGGCGGTAGTGTACTTTCCAACTTAGACAAATGTCTCATCGAAGTTAATGCCAGGGATCTGAGAAAATCCCTAGACAGTGAGTCAAGCCTTGTAGTGCTAAATGGTGTTGTCCAATTTCAATTTTTTGACAACACACCCACTTTGCTACCACTGCTTTTGAACCTGTTTGGATAAGCACAAGCTCATAGACACCATGATCGGCAAGAGAATCAAATTCAGCTTGCATAGCCTGCTCCCACAAATTGGAGTCGGCGACGCTGCAAGCATCACAAACAGTCAGTGGCTCTGGGGGGACAAGGGAGAGACTAGTAGTGATGAAACACAGGGCCACATATCTAGCAACGGAGGCATGAAGTGCCTGGTGGAATTCTTGCTTGGAATGAGAGTCTACCAAGAGAAGTATTTGAATACACCACAAGGGAAACAATGAAGGAGGTAATGAAAGCAGGTCCAAGAGCACTCACGCCCGGTTCTCAAGACACGGTTATTAGAAGTGCAACAGGAGGAGGGCTGTGTACTCTTCCAGGTTCCAGCATAAGAACATCATTGCTGATTGGAAGGGACAGTTGGAAGAGAGTGAGAGGAGGCAGGGCGGGGCTCAGAAGGCAGGGTCCAAAGTCTGTCACCACAAACATAGGGAGACACGACCAGGGGGACACTGGTAGAAGAGGAGGCAATAGGCCACACAGAGGGGTGTTGGAGTGAGGCAGTAACTGCACTGGATTTTGGCTTCAGCACGATGCAGTCCGTTTCACTTTTGGAGGAGTCCACATGAGGTTACGTATTTTACCGTGATTCACTAGGAATTTACTTATGGGAAATTTCCACTGTACAGGGCCAGATTATTCCTAGTTTTTTAGTCCTCAAGGACGTTTTCAACCCGTGGACGTGTACAAATGGGTTGGTGTGTCCAAGAAAGGTGGGACTACCTTGGCCAACTCATTGGAGTGATTTTTGAGGTTTGACAACTTGGCAACTGCCTCGTACGAGGTAATCTTGGAAAGTACAAAGCCTATGAGGTTTGCATGAGCCACTGTACATGCATGTACGAGGTTGCTTCGTTCATACGCAACCTCGTGGAGGATTGACTACATCATCATCGTCTCTTCCAATGTTGGAGGACACACTACAACTTCAACGTTGGGACCGCCGGGACCGTCACCTTCTGTGGAGTAGCCTGGACCACCAGGACCGCTACCAGACAGAGCAACAATATAGGAGGGAGCACCAGTTGTGGCTCCAGTAACCAATTCCAGTCTCTCCAACTCCATTGTATCAGCATCAACTGTTTTGCACGTCTGCAAGCCACTTGGTTTCTGTACCAGACTCAGATCCCGGTGTTGCTGGAGTTTCCTGGAGGTTCCCTGTGACAACCCACTGACTCTGGCGGAAGTGTGCCAGTGTGGAGAGGATGTTGCTTGACATCATTAAGGCCTGTCAACCCGAAATACGGTCAAAATGCCAAGACTCTTGCTACAAGGCTGGACTCCTAGCAAGACGTTGCGCCTAGTTTGGGCTAGGCTCTGTCAAGTTTCTGTTGCTGAGCTATTTATAGGTTGTTGCTGAGCTTGTACATAGTATTGTTGTACTTCGCATTCTTGTAATACAATCAGAGCTTTCACATTCATCTCTCACTAGTTGTGCACGCATTTCTTGGCACACCAATGGCCCTGGAACGACAGCAAGGCCAGCCAAGCCTTCGATGTGGTCATGCAAAATCCAACATGGTATCAGACCAATCAAGGACGTGCCGCTAGCAAGCACAGCAGCTACAGCTAAGTGTTGGTGGAAGAGTCTTCCACATTCACATGTTAGCATCAGAGAGTGGAGAGGTGCATGAATCACGGATTGTGCACAAGGCACAAGGACTGAGAAGTCTCTATGAGTGACATGGAGCCTCAACATCCAAGGGAGGGTTCTCCTCCCCTTGACAAACAATTACGTTATGCATGGTTTACGCTTGGGCCAGGAGCAGGGACGTCATGTCGTAGATCACGCACAACGACAAACAGCAGAAGTGCAATGCTTGGCCGAGGAAGCACAACGGTTGGCGCAGTAGGAAGCATTGGCACGTCAAGCTGTGGAGCAGGAATGAGAGGCATTGAAGCAGCAGCTTGGAGCCTAAAAGCTCCTTTGACAGCAAGAGCAGCTCACACATGCGGCTCAAGCGTCACACACACAGTAGTTACAACAGTCGCATGCAACGTTGGCAGCACAAAATACACAACTTCAAAAGCAGCTGGCTCAGTCTCAACGGCAGCAGTAGTAGATGCATGGACACACAGTGCAGCAACAGCTGCAACAACTGTAGCAACAAGTGCAACAGCAGATGTAGTGGCAACAGCAGTCACAAGCATCTTCTACCCAATGTTCTCAAGAAAATCCTCAACCTGTCATTCAACCAGCTATTTCCTAGCAGATTCAAACAGAGGTGTGTAGCAGCAGTTATTGGCATATCCTCAAGGGATGCCAGTTGTGCCACAATTGGCATCACACCAACAGGCTCAACCGGCTCCTATGCCGCAAGCCTACGGGGTTCAGCGTGTAACAGCTGCAGGAATGGCTCAAGATTAGCCGTTCCCAACTGTACCCATGCAATAGTATCCTATTCTTGTCCAACCATTGGTAGGACAAAGAATCCCATTCCAATGTCTGGAGATCACAGTGCCTGCTGCAGTAGCATTCTTGCAGCTACACAAAATCAAGGTTGACAAGTTCAACGGAGAGAACTTCCCACACTGGGCGCACAAGTTCAAACATGTCGCTCAGATTCACTACCTATGGGAGTTCTACAACGGGCACTACTCGCCACCACCATTAAGGTCATCACCACAAGCGGTGGCAGAGTTCAACTACTTCACCAAGGCTGTATACATGGTGCTCGACAACCAACTCACTCTGCGCATCCAACAAGCAATTAGGATGTTTGAGGTATCAAGCGAACCTGCTCATCATGCGTGGTCCTACCTATTACGGACCTACATGTCAGGAGACTCTACCTTTAAGTCGCGCCTCCTTACAGAGCTTTTCAACATCAACCTTAGCAGCTTCACGAGCGTTGAGGATTGCATCAACAAAGCCAAGTCATTACGCGACCAGCTCGCGGTGACTGATGCTCCTATTTTGGAGCCCGTCTTTGTGACCTTCCTCCTCAATGGATTGACCGGCGATTGGGAGGAAGTGAGGCATTTGCTGAAGTTCAAGGAGGAGGCTGATTTGACAGAGGTGTACGTGTGCAAGATGTTGTTGATAGAAGAGCGCGATCGCAAGGTTGTATGGGAAAAGTTACGTTTTCTTTCCTATCCATCATACTCATCAGCTTGCACTACCCTCGTGTCCCATCCGACATCAAACAAATCTATTGTGAACTCAATTCCTACACCTAAGCATAATCAAACATTGCCATCTACACCCTGTGGAAACTCCAATGACAAGCATGTCAAACCTCAGCTTGTGCGCAAGTGCCAGTACTGCAAGCAACCTGGACACATTCAGCTGCATTGTAGGAAGCGACTGAGAGATAAGGAGTATGCAAGGAGGCAGAAGAGGAACGAGGAGTAGTCAGAGGATTTGGATGGTGGAGAGGAGGAAAGTGATGAAGAAGATGAGGAGACTCAGCATAAGGTGATAAATGGAGTGGAAAAGAAGCAGTTCGACTTCTCAAGATCTGTATTCCATGTCTCGGAAGTGCCGATTACCGAGCAAGTATGCTAAAAAAACGTGTGGTACCTGGACAGTTGGTACACGTCACACGTTACTTTTGACAGATCTTGCCTCCAACACCTTCATTACAATGACAAAGGCGACATCATCATAGCAAACGACTGGCGTGTGCCAATGAAAGGCAAAGGGAAGATGACACTGACGGGGTACAAGGGAGCACAAATGCACTTTGGTAACGTGCTGTTTGTCCCAGGGATTTCTTTCAACCTCCTATCGCTTAGAGAGTTATTAAAGCAGGGAATTTGCATTGTCAGCAATGGGGAGCGGATCTCCCTGGAAAGCTGTGAAGGTGAAACCTTCACTGAAGGGTACATCTGCTCCAACGGCATGATAAGGCTCAACCTGAGCCCAACTGCTGGAAATAACCACGGCTATTCCTTTGCTACAACAAATCAACAGGGAGTACACAACGTTCGGGGGAACACGCAACATCGTCGCAGCAGCCGATGGAATGAATTCAATTTTTCCAAGGTGCCTCAAGTTTCTACCAAGGAGCACAACGACTTTGGAAAATCACCTATGGTCAATGGCAATCTTGCCATTGGTACAATCTATTCTCTGGTGTACAACGAGATGAGTTCGAGCCGTGCAACAGATAGGGGGGGCACGAGAGCTACTTCAGGTTTGCCTGAAAGGATTCTCTCAGCTTCAAAGTATAAGTTTGACACTCAGAGTGATTCCTCTAAGCCTGGAAGTTTTCTTGGCAGTGGGCATGACAATCCCTACTTAGACTACGAGAAAAGGACTGCCAACGATAAGATCGTCGACATCGCCACCTCTCTCTTCACACCATTGTCAATAATGGGAATGGAGGTGGTGTCAGAGAAAAATTGCGCAAACCTGGAAGAGGAGCAACAGGAAGGTAAGAGGCAATATTCTTTTCAAAACCTCCTACATCAGCCTTCGGCAGCAGCTGTAGATGTATTTGCGAAAGTCAGGGAGCAAAAACTTTCGTCGGTGATTGCTTTACCAGAACATTTTGACCACTCGCGTTCAGCTTGGGTGCTGGGCACCTCATGCCAACGTCAGCTGCTCGTCGACGACCGCGTGGAGGAAGGCAAGCAAAAGCCGACACCGAGTTTTGAGTTGGGAACGGCATGTTCTGGCGGAGTGGCAGCCTCGATAATTGTGCTCACTTTTGCGAGCACCTGCTGCCGCGTGAGGAGCTTGCTCGCGATCGCGAGCGGATTTTTGCTCCTCCTAACCGCAAATTGCGAATTTTACAGGTCAGTGCGAGCTGACGTAGCAGCTCAAACTACAAGACGAAAGTGCCTAGTTGGCGGGGCTACAGGACGGCAAGCTCTCACGGGCGAAAAGCTTAACGGCAAAAGAACGACAGCCGACGAAGCAGAAAGTGGCCTCGCCGTCGATGACCTTGATGAGCCAGAATCCTCTCAACGTGAAGTCACAGGGATTGACATACTACAATTTCAGAGGACAACAGCAGGCTCTCGGAGGAACTTGTGAGGACGTAACAGAACACCGAGGGGTGAGCGACGATCGGCGTCAACACCAGGTTTGCTCATGACAAATTATCTGGTGTCCTTTTCTACTGCACCAACGAGTAGGGAGCGGGATAGGAGCTTCAATAATCTCTGTCCAGCCATCAGATCCTCATAAATAGCTCTTGGACAGCTCATTCGTGGTCTCCAACAATGGGAGACATGGTCTTGGAATTTTCAGCTGAGAGCATGACACTTGAGGTGCAACCGGGCGTTGCCAAAAACAAAAGACACCAGGGGGCCATGAAAAATGTTGGGAGCTGAACCAAGCTTCCTCAAACGGATTTCAAGGAGTGAAAAAAGAATCTTTCCTAGAAGGAGAACCCAAGAGCAAGCTCTCGATAAAAAAAAAGGAAATGTCTTTCACACCCGAGGAGAGGAAATAAAGGGGGACTACATTTCTTGACTTCCAAAGCTGGAGCATAATTTGTTGCCGGCATGAAAACTCTATAATGAGTAGAGAAATAATCGATTTCTTTGCCACTAAGCAAATTCAAGTGTGGCCGAATCCTTCTACCTTCGCCAGCGCACTTATCGAGGGGGAGTGCTGGAGTGAGGCAATAACTGCACTGGATTTTGGCTTCAGCACAACGCAGTCGGTTTCACTTCTAGAGGAGTCCAGGTGAAGTTACATACTTTACCATGATTCACTGGGAATTTTCCTATGGGGAATTTCCACTGTACAGGGCCAGATCATTCCTAGTTTTCAAGTCCTCAAGGACGTGTTCAACCCGTGGACGTGTACAAATGGTTTGGTGTGTCCAAGAAAGGTGCAACTACCTTGGCCAACTCACTGGAGTGATTTTTGAGGTTCAACAACTTGGCAACAGCCTCGTACGAGGTAATCTTGGAAAGTATGAAGCCTATGAGGTTTGCGTGAGCCACTGTACGTGCATGAACGAGGTTGCTTCACTCATACGCAATCTCATGGAGGATTTACTGCATCAACACTGTCTCTTCTAATGTTGGAGGACACATTATTACATCAGCGGTTGGGACCGCCGGGACCGTCACCTTCAGTGGAGCAGCCTGGACCGCTAGGACCGCTACCAGATAGAGCAAAAGTGTAAAATGGAGTAACATTTATTGCTCCAGTAAGCAATTTCAGTCTCTCCAACTCCATTGTATCAGCATCAATTATTCTACACGTCTGCGAGCCACTTGGTTTCTATACCAGAATCACATCCTGGTGCTGTTGGAGTTTCCTGGAGGTTCCCTGTGACGACCCACTGAATGTGGCGGAAGTGTGCTAGCGTGGAGAGGATGTTCCCTGACATCTTGAAGGCCTGTCAACCTGGAAGAAGGTTGACAGGCCAAGACTCTTGCTACAAGGCTAGATGCCTAGCAGGACGTTATGCCTATTTTGGGCCAGTCCCTGTCGAGTTTCTGTCGCTGAGCTGTTTATAGGTTGTTGCTCAGCTTGTACATAACATTGTTGTACTTCGTATTCTTATAATTAAATAAGAGCTTCCGCATTCATTTATCAACAGCTTTACAAGCATTGCGTGGCACACCAAAGGTCCAGTTATGACAGCAAGGCCAACCAAGCCTTTGCTGTGGTCGTGCGAACTCCAACAAGGGGGAGGTCAACAGAGAAAGGGGTCAAAGGTGATGGATAGAGGGTACACGAGGGGTTCCTGGGACATGGGAGGGGAACAAGCTGGAGTAGAGGAAATGGGCGAGGACGGGGGACGAAGAGGTGAAGAGTCACAAGGAGACACAGGAGGAGTGCATGGGACAGGTAAAGGGGACGCTCTACTGGCCATGATTTGCACCGGGGGGGCAACCATAGGTCCACCAGAGGTGGGAGGTCCAGAACCTCCCCGAAAGTGAGAGGATATGAAACCAGAAGGATCGGAGGATGAGGCAAGATGGGACAAGTCGCGCTCAAACACGTGTTCAAAGAAAGGAGTGTCACAAGATTCAATGACACGACACTGCACAATTTCCCAGATTTGTAGGCTTAAAAGAAAGGGATGACACCAAGAAAGACGTAGAAACGGCCGAGAGGGGAGAGCAGGCTATCATGATGATCGAAAGGAAGCCAAAAGGAGGCAATGGAGTCCCACACTCGCAAAAGATGGAGGTAAGCCCGATGACCCATCCATTGTTCAAACGGGTTAACATGACTAGGCAGAGGTCCATGGGGAACTCGGATCTACACCCAAGTCATGTACGTAACCTCAAAGGCAAAAAGAGGGGAGTAACCAAATGCAAAGAGGAGGGAACGGATATCATCAACCAAAATAAAGTTCTAAAGCTTGGATGCACCATTTTGTTGCGGTGATGATGGGGTTGTCAACTCCATAAGCTTGCGACTAAAATCAAGGAAGTAAGAAGTATGACCAGAACATTATCCACCAGGGTCATGGCAAGAAACACGTAGGGCATGCAAGCATGCACATTTAGCCTGGGATAGCCAGGACTCAAGGATATCGGTGACCACAAATTTGTGACATAAGCAAAGAACCAGCGTTATTGGGAGAAGTCATGAGTCAGGTAGAGCACATATCGACCGAGTCCATGAAGGAAGTCATGAGGCAGAGGACCCATGACGTCATCATGCACGCGATCAAGCGGTTGATGCATGACGAATTCAGCACTAGTGAAAGGAGAGCAGTGTACCTTGACATGAGTGTAATTAGGAAAGGTGGAGGGACACAAAGGTGCACACGTGTCGGGGTCAAGGCTAGCGGGAGGCCGGGTGCACAAGAGTCATGCAATGGTAGTAATGTGGATTAGGCAGAGGCATTGATGCAACAGGTGAGCATGCGTATGAGACAAGGTGGGAGTTGCGTGAACAAGAGTAGAGGGAGCGGAAGGGGAGGGAAGAGACCATGGGAGGCAAAAGAGGAAATTACAGCTCAAGCCACGGAAAACCACATGACCAAAGGAGGAACAAGTCCCCACCAGGACCAACAAAGTAAAAACACAACACTTTGGACAGGTAGCAACTGGCCAGAACTTGTGCGAACAAAACAAACTGAGCTAGCAGGGCCAAGAGAGACGAAGGATGAAT
Source organism: Penium margaritaceum (assembly GCA_023375785.1). Classification (NCBI taxonomy): domain Eukaryota; kingdom Viridiplantae; phylum Streptophyta; class Zygnematophyceae; order Desmidiales; family Peniaceae; genus Penium; species Penium margaritaceum. The sequence continues at coordinate 60,878 of SZWC01011745.1, forward strand.
GGTAAGATGGCATTTGATGAGTGGAAATGGAGTCAATGATCTAGAAGCCACCAAACATACAAGACAGTGATAGCACAAAATAGTTGGCAACATAGCCAGAAGTTGAGGTAGATGAGGCAGGTATAGAAAGGCGATGAGGGAACACACATAAATGTCTATCCTCAATTTGTGGATGATCATCATGCATCGTCCCATGAACACACGTAGACGACGTTCCACGAGGGGCTCAATCTCACTCATAAACGAGAGGGAGTGAGGGGCTACTCACAATCTCACCTCTTTGGGAACAAAGTTGAAGAAGTTCAATAAGGTGATGCTCCTTGGTACGTTCTTCCTCACGAAAGTCAAAGTTGTGGTTGAAGGGATGAGCTTTAGAGAAGAAGCCATTGTCACGGGGCCAGAAAAGTGTAGTGTAGTGGAAGGACGGCGGCCCGTAGAAGGTCAGCCCAGAGGCATGAGGTACGAAGTCCCAAGAAGAGGACTGGGAACTAGGCTATTGTAGGGGCGGCACGGTGGTGCTCAGGGTAGCAATAGAGGACGTGGGAGATGAAGTTGGTACCACCGTGGTGGTAGCTGTGGTAGTAAGAGAGGTACTAAAACTTGTGCCAGTCCAAGGGGCCTGCATGGCAGAGGCAAGACGAGAGTCATCACAAGGGGCCATGCAATTGGATGATAAATGCCCGGATGCACCGCACTTTTAATAGATGAGTACACCGATGGAGGAGGTTGCACTGACTGGTTTACCACCATGGCCACATCCTTTGCCACCGCGCCATCCCCGTCACTTTCCTCCACCACAGCTAGTGTCGTGGGAGGAGAGGACAATACCTAGGGGATGTGAAGAAGTGGGAGAGGAGGAGGAAGAGGATGCTGAAGAAGAGGTGGATGATGTAGTGATGGTAGCCAGAGTGGCCCGGTGACGGCGCTTATTTTGGAGATCGCTCCACCAGTTGGTGAGGCGAGCCATAGTGAACTCAGATCAATTCAATTCATAGAGTGATGGTTGAGGAGATGGAGAAGAGAGGGATAGAGATGACGGATGGAGCCGTTCTCGAGGGGTGTAGGATGGAGAAGGCGGCCCATAGATGGTCGGTCAGTGTTGCGGTGGTAACCAGTGCCATTTCGGGTTAGGAAAAGCGGTTGCAAGTGAGATTGGCACCAAGGTCCAGCCATGATCTTGAAGAGACGACGTCATTGTGCTCTCCAACAGCACGAGGCAAGAATCCTACGTGCTTGGGTCCTGATTAAAAAATGTATGAAGGTCTCCCAGAGCTCAAAGAAATAAATCCCAATTGCATGGATCCGGACCAAAGGGGTAAGACTTTGAATGTGAAAGGACCTACAAATGATCTCCCAAAGTACCAAGAGGAAATCCGACGTCCTCGGGTCTGGATGAGCAAAGGAAAAATGAGTAAAGTAGACTAGTGAGTGGAATGAATGAATCCACCAAAAATTCTAAATGAAAAAGAAGCACCCATCATCAATCAACCCACCATGGGAAAGGTCCCTAAGATCTACAGCCAAGATGTATCTAAACAACTAATGCTCGGCATCCTGATTTTGTTTATTTTGTTCAATTCAAGGGTACAAATCTCGCCCATGATGTTCACCAGCTTGTTGGTTGACGGGCTTGTCAGTTGACAGGCTCGTTGTTGAGCCCGTTGATTGATGGACGGCCGAACAGGAGGGAAGATGTATCACAACACCCCAACCACAAAGCCAAAGTTGTTGGTACAGAAGAAATTGATGTCACCTTTTCACGGTAGTTACCTTTAAGATGAACTTGTTGTTGTTTGTTGTTGCTACTACTATGTGGAACTCCTTTGCCAGTTGTTATGGGCTGCTACGTTTATAACTTATCATCCCAAAGATACACATTGACAGCGTAGCATACAAACATGGAACATGTAATGAGGGTCTTTCTAAGAATGAAGCCAACACCAACAAGAATGTCTCATGGAAATTACTTGTAAGTATCTCGTGCACATGTATCATCGTGTGCGTGTACTTTTAAAGATTCAATAAACTTGCTTTAGGATTTTATGTCTTGAAGATTATCGTACGTCCAATCAGAGCTTCTCTTCGTGGTTGCCCTTTATCCTTATGCGTTATTCGTTTCGTGTCCATGTTATATACCTGAACCTGTCTTGTGTCCTCCTTTCGTGTGACAACTCTTTGGGTCCATCTTACGTCTATGTGTCGTGGTACGGACAGGCCAGCTATTGCATTGAAACAATCTCGATTGTTGCTTGCAAGACAAAGACACTCTCGCTCGAGCGATAGTAAATGATGATATGTGTCCGGCTTGTTGGGACAGTTCTCCAATGCTTGTGGTGGCCCGGAAACTCATTGCTCTATGCCAGTGCCTAGAGGGTATCTTCTGTTATATGTTGAGCTTCTTTTAACCACGAAGTTATTGTTGATTTATGGATATTGGTTACTCGTGTTGTGTATAGAACTTGCATTTTCTCAGTAGTTTTATACTACTTGGTGTTTGTGATTCCTGCCTAGTCATGTGGACTCGACGGGGTTGACAGGGTCGGGTAGGCTGGGTATCGACGCCTTTATGTATGCTTTATACAGGCTCGTAAGTAAACTCCCCTCGTTCTAAATGCATTGTGTCCCACACTTAGCCAAACGTTGGCCTCGCACCTAGAGCTGGTGTGAGTCTTTCCATGAGAGTACATGTTGTAATGGCATTTCCACGTCGTGTGAGAGCATAAGGATGGAGTGTGAGTTGTGTCATACAAAAAACAAGAGCCACCGTAAAGACACACCACATGGCACTACACAAGTAGTAGCATGCAAGAGTAATTATGCCTACAACAGCGACATGAGCTATGTGCAACAGTGGATGTCACATGGGTAGTAGGCGTAGTGCCAGCTGAGGCAATAAAACAAAGTGGGCAGTTTTCTTTTAGAACAGCTTCGTGTTAGTTGAAGAAAAGTGGTTAACAGCCATAGGAGTAAGTAGTAGCAAGAAACAACACCAAACTGTGTTGGAATGGGAGTGAGTAGCAGTAACGCCCATCGTGACAACAACGCGGAGTAGGAAAAGCAGCTACAACAGTAGGAGATAGCGACAACGACAACAAAGTGTATCACCATTCAACATGCAACTTGTCAAACAAGACTAATAACTTACGAGACCAATCGCAATGGACGAGGATAATGCGGATTGACGATGGCCGAGGCGTCACACCTCCACGTCTTGTTCAAGTGGACGAGGATATACATTAGGTGATTGAAGGCCTCCTTGGAAATCAACGTTTTGGAAAAACGACCGAGTATCTAGTGAAGTGGCATGGCGATAATGTTGCGCACAACAATTGGGAGCCCTACGACGACCTCTCGGACGTTGATGATCAGATTGATGGATACTACCACCGTCATTGACTTATGTCTGCTTACGTGCTAGGACGTTGTGGCTAAAAGGGGGGGGGGGCTTTGTCCATGACAAATAAGAGTCCCTGAACTCCGCGTGGGCATTATTATCCTCACATTTGTGGCGCACCATGCGTCGACCACACGATGTTACTGCGTTTGCCCAAGGGCACTCTGGCCACCTACCCGAACCTTCAATGTTCAGTTTTTGAGAATGGTGGATAGAAGTGTCACAAATTACATCGATTTTTCTGATACTTTTTGATGATGGTGGACACTTATAGCACGGTGCCTTGATATGCTTGAGCCCCCCTCCCCCCCACGCGACTCCTGGACATAACTTCTCGAAGCATCCACTCATTCCGTGATCTCGCACGGATCACTCAGCGCTAGCACCATGGACCCAACACATGGCTCATTGTGATTATCATCGTTGTATATATGGTTCGACTTGTTTGACACTTGTTATCGGAGTATACTTTATAATCCACACAGATTATCCATTTTCACCAACTCCTCAAGTTGTGTAATGCTCTGTATCCCCGTTTCGCTCGACGCAACGAAAAGGACAAGGTCATAAGGCGGCTATTATGTTGATGGTAAGGTGAACATAGTAGAGTCCTTTTAAGTCTGTGAATTCTTTGAAGAGATGCTTGCGAAGGAGCCCTTGTTTTTTAATTCTGACTAGATTTTTTACCTCATTTTCTGGTGTTATTTTTGCTCTTTTTTTGTCGAACCCTGCCCTCTTATGCTCTTCTGTTCGGGTCCGTTTGGATTTGGTAGCCCGGATGTTGGATTCGACTTCGGCACTCGGATTCCGAGTTTAGAGTCAGAAAACCGCGCTGCCCTTGGATAACTATTGAAGTGGAGTGACACAGGATTTGTCTCTTCCAGCGAGATAACTGTTGACAGCACCAGTCGCCAAGTGCCACATCGGAAGGCGTCGAGTACCTTTCGACGTTGGAAATGAGCAAGTATCCAGATACCCCGGGTTTGGAAACCAAACTCGCCAAAACCCCCGTCGCTGAAGTGTTGAGCACATGTCGCCCAGCCTCTTTTTTTTATCACCAAACGCCCTGTCCTCACTTTTTTGGTCACAACAAACCCCGCGATAGCCCGCGGGGTAGATTGTTTTGTTACAATATACCCCGACATGAGGGGTATACTATAGCGTCACAGTCTACCCCGTTTCCTTATTGAGTCGTCTAAGGTATTTTTAGCATTCATCGTATTTCTCGGAACACATCCAAAGAACAGACAGAAAAAGCCTCTTATGGTTCGGTGTCGTCTTTGAATTGCTGGCCTGTTTGTTTTCAACCCCCCGCCCTCCCCAAATGACGCCGTGCAATGTATCCGTCCACCCCCCCCCCCAAATTTTGGAAGGTCTCATTTCCTTCATAAATGTCCTTCATAACAATAACATTTCTATATTGAGAGATTACACTAAAGTCGCAAAATGGAAATGTCTGGATAATGACCATGTTCCCGACGGGGTACCTTGTCACCGGCACCCTGGCTGCGAGGCGTCCCGAAATCAAAGTTTTGAAGTCGGGGCTTATGGAGTTCAAAATTCAAAACACGGGGCGAATGGATATCAAAATGGGTAAAATGGCTGATGTATCCGCGCAAGCGTCAACAAAAGCCTGAGATATCCGTAACTAAAATAGAAACTACGCCATATCTAGTAAGTTAAAAAAAAACTACGCCATATCCATTTTAATGGCCATCCCCGATCGGCGACTGAAGTCACCGATCGAGCAAAGCGAGGGGGGTAATGTGTCACCCCCGTCTGCGCAAACACAAAACCCTACATCCGCGAATGGGGTTTTGCGAGTAGAACAAAAAACGAAGAAAAGGCAAATCGCTCGATCGCGATTGAGCGAAAATGCCTTTTTCAAAAATGTTTGTTGGAGAAGCAAGCCCACTTCTTTATCCATTCAAACCGCTTTCAAACCTCACCCCAAATTACACTCAGGGTTTAGGGTTTTTTTTTTGCGCGGGCTCCTGCTGGGCCCCGCTACCGCGGGGCCCAGCAGGTTCCCTTTCAACGCATGGGGTGTTTCGGACCCCCCACCCAAAAACATCGCAAACCTTTGGGAGAAAAGTCGTAAACCCCTCAATAGAGGGGTTTGTGATTTTTTTCTCATGTTGACGACGTCAGCATGTTGTCGCTGGATGGCATGCGGCGTCAACATAGCACGTACATTCGGATATAGCTTATTTTCTTACGTTCTCGCTGGATATAGCATTAATAAAAAGCGAAAATTCCCGAAATTGGATATGGCATGGTTAATGTGTGAAACGTGGATATGACGATAGATATCGAGAATTCTGTGGGTATATGGTTACTCCCCCGTATCAAAATCCTTCAAACATGGTGGATAGCATTTTCGAAAATCTGGAATGGGATACCTTGTAACTTTTCCGCGTCAGAAATCGGATCCAACTTCGAAAGTCGGGTCCAACTTCTTACTTGGTCGATTCCAAACGAGGCCTTGTTTTTTTGGTTTCCTGGTTTTACATCACCAGCGGTGAATCCAAACGCGGGTAATTGGCTGCGGCGGTTGATGGAGCGACATCTTGAGGCCTCGGGTTTCTCCTCAAAGTAGTGAGCTTGAACCGAGATCGTTCGCATATACCCTGGCCACGGCTGGAAACTCCCGAGTAAGCTCATTAAGTTCGTTTTCGATGCACGCCGCAGCGTCATCGCACCTTCCATGACAAGGCTTACCCGAGTAACGCTCGATGCTTTTTCAAAATGAAAAATTTGGTCCCCCCTCCCCCCCAAATACTGCTGCGCAAACCCTAGCTAGTCGAGCGCCGCCTGTCAGCCCACACAAACCCTAACTTCGCGAGGGCACCCCTCCCCCCTTGCGCATACGTCTGACGCGTCTCAAGGTTAGCGCAATGGTGCATGTGCCCACACAAGTCCAAAGTGTGCGTGGGGTCCCTCCCATCTCACGTGGACTAGTACATCCTGTCAGAAAGTGGCGGCGATCTCCTCAAGACAGCAACATCCTTAGTGAACAATGGATGCAGACATGGACACGGGGGATGTTGAGGCGGCTGAGGAAGCCCTCGTGGAGCACATTATCATATTTGCCCTCTTCTTATGCATCTACGCCGCTTTGCCATACCTCAAGCGCTCCTATGTCACTCGCCCTCTCACTGGCCACGACTTCACCACCGAGCTTCTAAGTAGGGAGGCAAATGCAGTGCGTGTGTACGAGGTCTTGGGCGTCGACCCCTGGCGGTTTGATGCCCTTGTGGGCATACTACGCATGGCGGGTCTCACACCGACGTGCCATGTTTCTGTGGCAGAATCGGTTGCCATGTTCTTGGCGCACATTGTTGGGGGAAAGGGACAGAGGCGAGAGGTGGAGATGTTCTAGCACTCAAGAGAGACTATCGGTCGGCATTTCGGATGTGTCATGGCGAAATTGTTGCCTCTTGGACCAGCCCTCATCACACAGCATGACCCCAACACCATCCCCTCAAAGGTGGCCCATAGTGCGAGGTACATGCCATGGTTTAAGAACTGCAGCGGTGCAGTCGACGGCACCCACATCCGCGTATGGGTTCCCCACAGGACCAAGCACCTTACTGGAACCAAAAGGGGCAGAAGAGCCAAAACGTCTTCATTTCCGTTAACTTTGACGAAACTATTGCATGGGTGAAGGCTGGATGGGAGGGGAGTGCACACGACATGCGAGTGTACAGGAGTGCCAGACAAGGGGGCTTTGTGGCACCACGCGGTCGTTACTACTTGGCCGATGCCGGATATCCTTTGTCCACTGAGCTGCTCACACCATATCGTGGTTTTCGGTACCACCTTCGAGAGGAGGCACTGGTGGGGGAACAGGCAGAGCCGTAGACAACACAGGAACTATTCAACTTGCGCCACTCTAGTCTACGAATGACTGTAGAGCGCGTGATTGGCCAGCTCAAATTCAAGTTCAAAATCCTCAATGACATGCAGGGCTATGCCATAGCTGCCCAGACGGACATCGTCATTGCCTGCTGCATCCTTCAGAACATATTCCTCAAATTTGGCAATGAGCACCGTCGGTACAACGAGGACTACAAGCTGAACATAGCAGAGGCTAGAGCATGGCAACCGGATGCGGATGATGCATTCAACGATGATGATGCCCCTGTAGAAGCACGTGTAGTGTGCGATGGAATTGCTAGGGAGATGTGGTTAGCCTACAACATAGAGAGGTTGCTATTGAGAGCTGCCTAGAATACTTTGATGTTATACGACACTGTATCCAATGTCGAAGGGACTATCCTCAATGTCCACTGCGCCCATTGCAAAATGTTTCTGACCATGAAGTCATGTCGTGCAACATAGCACGAGAACGTTGTGTACGTTTTCGTATTCCAATGAATCATACACTCCATGGTGTAAATCTTATGTTGCAATGTAATATGTAAAGATTATGGGCCTAATGGATTTCGACATGCAAATGGGCATCATTGTGTCATTTCCATTAACACAATGAGTTTGCAAGGCATAATTGCACACACCACTTTCACTCCCCACTAGGCTAAATTGCACACACAAGTTTGAATGCGCGCTAGCACAAGTCTCCAAGCATGGAATGTTCAGACTCATCCAGCAATGAAGTTCTATGGCAACATGCACACTGTGACCACATCAGTTGCAACAAACTGCCTACCTGCAGCATACCCACAACTATAAGCTGCACGCACTTGGCCACTTTGTGCTGCATTCCGACACGCAGCGCAAGCGGACAGGTCCCTCACAGGCACAAGTACATAGCAGAAGAAAAACCCTAAGAAGAAGGCAAACACGTTGCTCTCTTGTTGCATGAAGACGACTGTCCCCATCGCACTCAAGTCCTGCGCCTCTGCACAGTATAGTCAAGCACACACACCAAACACAATGAGGATTTTGACAGTGCATACAAAACCACAAACAAGAACAGAAACATGCACAAAATAACTGTAACCACTATAATATCACTGCAAAAAATACGAAGGACAGAGTATGGCCTGTACGAGGAAGAGAGGCAAGAGGCAGGTGCACATACCTCAGTCCACCCAGTGCTCCTGGGTGACCCTATCGGCCTTGCAGAAGAGCTTCGCCATCCTTGGTGTGCGGCTGAGTTGCTTCAAAATGGCAGCCTTCTTCGACGGTGGAATGTCGAGTACGTTCGCCACTATGTTGTACGCCATCTCCAGCCATTTCAGCTGGTCCCCACCATGCATACTCTCCACACTATGCGCCAGTGCAAACGCAGCCTGGGCAAGGCTCTATCCAGCGCTTAAACCTGCACGACCGCGGGCCACACCAAAGGCAAATCCCTCCTCTAGTGCCCTCTGAACCCCTGCTGCTGCGCCTCCCTGTCCAGCCTCCTCTCCCACGCGTCCGCCTCTGCCTCCCACTCCCTGACCTGCCTCTCCCACTCCCGCACCATTGCCAACACCTCCACCATCTTCCGCCATTCCTCCACCCAACCCGCCATTAGCAACCGCACCTCCTCCAACGCCTTCACCGCCATCTCTCGCCTCTCCGCCACCTGCTCCCCCTCCGCCTCCTCCCTCTCCACCTCCACCAATGCCGTCTGCCGCACCATGCATGCCTTCTGCAGCACCACCGCCTGCAAGGTTAGGTCCACCAGCACCTAATGCACCTCCGGGAGGAGCTTGGCGACGTCCGACCACTACTCCCTGATCCTGATCCGCTGCACCTGCAACGCCTCCTGCTCCACCATGTAGTAATGCATCCACTCCTCTGCCCTCTCCCCCACCCCCCCCACCAGCGTTTGCAAACTGTCGCCACACAATGGCTCGCACGCATGCGGTGTCAACAGCCACCTCGTGGTCGTGAACCGCCCAGACAAGGGCGTTTGCTACACCAACCAGGTTTGCTGCAATACGCGCCACAATGGCGCAGCCGTCGTCCCCGTCTACGAGAGGCTCAATCTTCACCGGACGCACGTCGTCCGCCACTGGTCCGTTGTTCAAATCTTTAATGCGGGCAGTGTTCCCTTCCTTAAGGAACATGAGGTCGTCATCATCATCCTCCCCCGGATTGAAATCTGCCCCCCCCTCTACAACCACAATGTCCCCCCCCGGCCGTCCACCACAGGCGCCGCTTCAAGCAAAGACACTTGATTATGTTCTTCTACCACAGGGGAGGCAATGAGCACACGACTGTGCGCGGCCTAGGCTGCCACCGTTGTGCATGGTTTGCAGCACGGAAGAAATCTGCCGCTCCACGTCTAGTGGCGGCCTCATGAGGCCACGCGTCATAGCATGCCTCTAACCATTGAAACTTGTGGTCAGAGAACGCAGGCTGTCCAAACTTATCAATGGTGCGGAACTCGTCCCAGCATGCTTGGTCGAGCACCGGCTCGGCATCATTCCAACCCGCCCCACTGAGGTTTGCACATTCAATCAACGCGCGTAAATGGGCTTTCAAGTTGCGCACCCTCACCGAGACTTGCTGTTGGGTGTAGACGTGTTCAGGAGGGTCCTTACCGTTGGCCTCCCGTTCCTGCTTGAGCCGCCAGTTGAAGTCTTTGGTGAGGTCGTCGTAGATAGCGTTGGTCCACGTCGGCAGTTTGCGTTTGCTTTCCGGGAACTCCCGCACACACAATAATAGCACGTCCGTGTCGAAAGGGTCGAACCACGGACAGTGCTTCTCCAAGTCCTCTTGCTGGCTGCCCACCACCTCCGTCGATTGCTGCTGTGACCGCTGTGCAACACCCCCTTGGCTGCTTCCCGTTGCTGCTATAGCACCTGCTTACCCGGCATTTGGAGCAGAAAGCATTATCGGGCGGGCCTGATAAGTTCGCAGCCGCTTCGCCTTAGCCTTTGCGATTGGGGGGGGGGGGGGGCGACGGC
>SZWC01011746.1:15572-60485 GCA_023375785.1 Penium margaritaceum
ATGGGGGAGGATCGGAGGGGGCAAACAAGGAGAGGTTTGTACCATAAGTGACGTATCCACAAGCGCCAGCAGCACCAACAGCAGCCAACCCAAACACCAATTTGGCCAACTTGTACGGAAGACTTTGCTTCACTGCGCTCACGACCTCCGCAGCGGCCGCGCTGGCATCGGCAGCAGCAGCGGCAGCGGCAGCCCCAGCAGCAGCACCTGGTGCCGCTTGAGAGGGAGGAGGAGCAGCGCTAGCAGCAGCAGATGAGTCTGCAGCGACAGGAGCGGTGGAGGAGGAAGAGGAGGAGGAAGAGGACAGTGCTCTGAGTCCAGAGGAATAAGAGAGAAGATGGAGAGGAGGCAGATGGCTGCCGTGCTGGCCTGCTGCTCCTGCTGCTGCCGTTACTGTTAGCGTTGTTGTTCCAGCAGCTCTAGTCCATGATCCATGGGGTGCTTCGTGATGCAGAGCCCACCGCGCAGCCTGAAGCAACCTCCTGCGGCTTCCCATGCCTTCCAGACCGACCAAGCAAGGAAAGAAGTTAGCGAGCACCGCAAATCCGACAGCTCTACTTCCGCGCAAATTGCGCACAGCAGCGCACACAACTAGCCTTCACAACAAAAGGACGGCCGACCACTGTCAGCTCAGAACATGAACACAGATCTATAGCCCTTCGGCGCTCAACCTGACGTCTTTTTCCACAACTCTTTCTGCAACCTACCCAACCAAACACAACAATGTTATTCCGAACAGGAAGGAGCTACGAGGAAGAACACGATTTAGAATTTGAAAAAATTGAAAATTTTATCATTCTTCGTCAATGTACTTAGATTTCAAGTGTCGAAATGATCCAACATATTGTTGGTGTGTGTGGCTTCCACCCGTCACAAGCTACAGCCGTGGCAGCTACGGGTTCACCCGGAGCTCATGGTGAGCGACAGCCGTGCTCGAGATTGTGACGACCCGACGGGACTTCAGATCGTCCAGGGACCTACCCAGCAGCTACGGCATGACAATGAGAAGAGGCATGGAAGCTTCCTAGCGACACAGCCGTCGACTAGGCGTAAGTGCCTGGTCAGACTATGACAGTCACAGATTGTGCTCACAACAGTAAGGGTCTGGCTAGGAGACACCAAGGCAAAGTGTCAGAATGCTTCAATAGCATTTGCAGAGAGAAAAAACAAATGACAGGTCCATGGCATAAGTACCTGCCACGGCGCACGGCTGGTGTCCCACACGCCAGTGCAAGATCTGTCCGAAAACTGACCCAAAACCATTTTTTTGGCCGTAACTCTGCGCAGACATGTCAGAACGCTACGCCGTCTGAACCACGACGTGCAGGATCACAAGCTCAACACTACAACTGGTCACATGCATGCATCCGCCATCAAACGGTGGACACACAATGCAAAACCATGCAAATCAGGCCCATGGCCAGTCCACTGATGAACTCCTTGTTGGTGTGTGTGGCTTCCACTTGTCACGAGCCACAGCAAGGAGAGCAACGGTAGAGGAGAGCGCGACGACATGGTCCTAGACGCGCACCCCGGAGACACTGACCCGTCGATAGGTGGTGGACCACCCACTCGGAGCTGACCGACGACTGCCCTAGCGTCGTGGATGTTGTCTCGGACCTCCTGCAAGTTTTCTGCAGCCTATCCTTAATGGGACGCAGCGGGCACCAGAGCACCGACGAGTGGTGGCTCCATCCACCAGCAGCTGCCAGAGAGCTGCCACGACGCCCTGGGTGCTTGCTAGGGTGCTTTGCGGTTTTTTCTGCAGACGCTAGAATTTTCTCGGTGGACTGGCTCTAGAGCCTGATTTGCACGTTTTTGCATTTTATGTCCACAGATCGGTGCCGGACTTATGCGTGTGACCAGTCGTAGCGTCCGGCTTGAGATTCTGCATCTCTAGGTTCAGGCGGCGTAGCGTTCTGATTTGTCTGCGCAGAGTTACGGCCAAAACAGTGTTTTTGGGCCGGTTTTAGGACAGACCTTGCACTGCCGCGTGCGACACAGTTGTCGTGCGCCGCGGCAGGTATTTATGTTGTGGACTTATCACTTGTTATCTCTCTCTGCAATTGTATTCATATTGAGCTTCCTGACACTATGCACGTGTCCCTACCCACGCCCTTGCAGTTTCGTGCATGACTTGTGACTGTCGTCACACACTGACGGAGTGCTGACGCTTAGTTTAGTAGCAAGTGTTTAGGAAGGTTCCAGGAAGATTCTCAATCCTACGTGTTGCAGAAAAACAACAGGAGTTCCCGCGTAACGTCCAAAGCTCTAGAACGGTCATTAGTCAGCTCCAAGCAGGTAGTCTGCCACCAGATGACGCACCGGTACCACCACGGTCTGCATCATGGATCTGCATGAGTATGGACATGGCCGATTGGTCACAGTATATTGCACAAGTCGACAAGAATTTCACAAATCATAGCAGTCCCCAAGGACCCGATGGTACGCATGTCCATACATGTGCACCACTGAGACGAGTACAACAACGAGTGCAACGACAGGTGTGACATAGAGACAAATACAAATACAAACACACCTCACACTCAACCACTCTCAGGCAAGGGGCAAAGCCCAACAAACCGAATGACCACTAGGAACTTTCCGCGTGCTTGTGCCTTCATCAAGAAGTCAGCACGCTGCATGTCGGTGCCAATCCAAATGATGGAGATCACATGTCGCTCCACCAGATCACGCACAAAGTGATGCTCAACCGTAATGTGCTTTGTGGGACCATGAAAGACACCAGAGTTCTCTACAATGGCAAGAGCACTCTGGTTGTCACAACGAAGCACGATGGCAGGTACTGACTGACCCAGCTCAAGGAACAGACGTTGCAACCATACCGCCTCAGCAGTCCCTGCACCCAGAGCAACATACTCTGCCTCGGATGAGCTACGTGCAATGCAGCCCTGCTTCCCGCTGCACCAAGACACTTTGGTACCACCGAGCAGGAACACGTAACTAGTGTGACTGCGTCCATCTGGGCTCCAAGCCCAGTCGCAGTCAGTGTAGCCGTCAAGGACCACCGAACACTGCAGGCAAAAGCAGATTCTGAGGTATAGTTTGGAGACCACGTACCGTACCACTCGCACAACCGCGTGAAGTCTCTAGCACGTGCAGCCTGCAAAAACTGGGCAAGGAGGTTGACGGCAAAGGCGATGTCAAGACGTGTGGTATTGGCTAGCTACATCAGAGATCCGATGAGACGGAGGTAGAAGGTCACATCCATTGTCTCCCCTAAATGTGTGGGATCGTCCACCTTCAGGGCATCCTGCTTGTCAGGCTTGAGAGGTGTGCAAGCTGTGGGCACTGCGCACAGGAAGTCGCTGAAGCGCTCCCCCACAACACGTGTGTATCGAGCCTGATGCACTTGTAGAGTACGACGCTTGCGGTCTCGCACGATCTCCATCCCAAGAAACACCGTTGCAAGACCATGGTCCTTCATCCTGTAAGCAGTTTGGAGGAACGCCTTGGCCTCCTCCACAGCCTCCAATGAAGGAGACGCGATCAGAAGGTCATCGACATAGACCACGATGGCAGTGAACCGCTCAGGTGTCCGTCGAATGAAGAGAGAGGGATCTGCCTTGCTTTGTACATATCCCGCACGAGTGAGGATGCCATTGATCTCCTTGTTCCAACACCGAGGAGACTCCTTCAGGCCATACAAGGACTTGCACAAGCGCCAGACCTTGTCACCGTCCTCAAAGCCAGGCGGCTGAGCTACGTAAATCTCCTCATCTAGAGACCCATGGAGGAACACATTACTCACATCCATCTGGTGCACTTCCTAGTCATGCTGAGCCACTACACCGAACAGAGCTCTAGCTAAGGTCATGCAACCGACAGGGGCAAGGGTATCAATGTAATCAATGCCCTCAATCTGAGAGTACCCCTTGATGACCAAGCGAGGCTTATGGCGTTCAAGTGAGCCATCCGGCTTCAATTTCTTGCGAAAGACCCACTTGACCTGAATAGCCTTCCTCCCAGATGGGAGGTCGACTAGGTCATAAACTTCCTACTCTCGGATTGCGTGAAGCTCATCCTCATAGGCAGATTGCCAAGCATTTGTATCATGTGATGAGAAAGCTTCCCTTAGTGTGCCCAGGTGGGGTGCCATAGACGGAAAGCTATGTGTGGTAAGAGCGCACGCCTCATTGCTAGGTCTGACGGCCACAAGATCAACTGCTGCATCACAAGCGATATGAAACTCGCGAGTGACTAGATCGTGTCCTACGAGGCACGCTGGATGCACCTCTGTGTGTTCAGTGCGGCCACTCAGGCCTAGGGCCTTTGTGCCGGGATCACCACTCGCGATGCTGTAAGTGGAGCGCCTGGGTACGAATCGAGAAACTCGCTAGGCTCCGAAGTCCAATGGTCAAAGACGCGCGCCAAGCTGACGGGAGTAACCTAGGCTCGAGGGGCGCACCTCAGGCTCAGGAACAGGCACGATCACATCTCGGTAAGGCTAAGGCAAGGAAGTTGGTGATGATGTACGAGGAGGTGCATGTATGGGAAACACGGGACTCGATGTGGGAGTAGGAGCAGGTGAGGTAGGGCCACGCACACAGGCAAGAGTGCCGGCGAAGAAAGGTACGATCACAGGAGTATGCACAAGGATAGGATCATGGGTACCGGTGGGGTGCGAGGGAACACGGGTAGAAGCTGGCGGTGCTGGAGATGTCTTTGGACTGACAGTGATGATCGCTGGGTCATCAAGAGCCAGAGACCGTGAAGTGGAGGGATATCGAACAGACACATCAACCTGGCGAGAGATGCTCGTAGGCGTAGACTCCCCCATCCGTCCACAAACCTCACACTTAGGAACGTGCGTGACGGAGAGCGACGTGATTGATGCCAAATCACGGTGGGTAAGGGACTCAAAGAAGAGCACGTCGTGTGACTCAACAATGCGACGACAATCAGGGTCCCAAAAGCGCCAGGCCTTTGACCGCGGGGAGATGCCTACGAAGGCACACAAGCGACCCCGCGGTGACACCTTGGACCCCTGCTGGTCCTCGCTGTACCATACAGAAGCCAAGGATCCCCAGACGCAAGCGAGGCGCAAGTCAGCACGGTGGCCAAACCAGAGCTCATACGGTGTGACGTGGTCCGGAAGGGGACCGTGCGGGAGGCGGTTCCAGAACCACGTCATATAGGCGAATCCTTCAAAAGGGAAGGACTCTGGGAGACCGCACTCAGATTGTAAATCATGAAAAGCATCCTCCATGGTGCGGTTCTAGCGCCCAAGAACACAATTATGCTGAGGAATAGCACGAGCAGAGACCTGGTGAAAAATCCCGTGCTCGGCGAAGAAGCTGTCCATCTCGCCAAGATACTCGCCGCCGCGATCCGAGCAAAAGGTATGCAGCGTGTGGCGGGACTGACCCTCTGCCATCACTAGCTAGAGGCGGACTGCGAGAGCGGCGTCACTCTTCTTGCACACACTGTAGACCCACTGCATCCGGGTGAAGTCGCCAGTCAGGGTCATGACGTATCGACCCTG
The DNA here is from genome assembly GCA_023375785.1 of Penium margaritaceum. Taxonomy (NCBI): domain Eukaryota; kingdom Viridiplantae; phylum Streptophyta; class Zygnematophyceae; order Desmidiales; family Peniaceae; genus Penium; species Penium margaritaceum. The sequence goes on from SZWC01011746.1 coordinate 21,079, forward strand.
ATCGGACAGAGACTCAACAAGAATAGGACTAAGAAGGTCCGAATGGACTAACTCGAGAGGGCAAAGTGTGCGAGGACGGGAGTCAGGGTAGGTACAACAATGCATCTTACCCTAAGCACACAAGAGACAGTCGGTCTTGGGCAGCTTCTCGAAAGAAGCCGCATCAAGATCAAGGGCGGGCTTTGTCCGACTGAGCTTCGACACAATGTCTAAGCCTATAGGACACAGATGGCGATGAAGCAATCGCTAGTGTTGAGGAGACAGAACGTCGGTGACAAAAACACGAGCTGAAGGGGAGGGGGAGCAAGGAACATAAGTCTAAGAGACACGATACAATTCATCCACAACAGAGGTACGAAGGACAATGCTACGAGTGTCAATAGTAGTCACAGTTGCAAAGTCTTTAGTGTGCTCCACAGAGAGTCCCATTAGTGTGCAGGCAAGGACAAAGGGCAAACTCAGCTCAAGTTCAGGCAAAAGCAGCACCTTGGAAAGATACAGGGGGCCAAACAAACCATCAAAACACACGACCTCAACACCTTGGACTGGTAAGGACTGACCAGAGCCTGTGCAAACGGAATGAACAGACGCAACAAGGCCGACAACAACGAAGTCACTGCGCGAAGTCATGTGATGAGTGGCACCGGGATGGATGATCCAAGTGTCACCGGAATCACGACTAGAGGACGTCACTCTACAAAGGGTGATGGAACACTCGGCCTTGGACGAATGCTGGGCAGCAGGTGGGGAGGAACGACGGAGGGTACAAAGGTGAGACTCATGAATGTAATCGGTACAGTCAGGCCCATCGTCATCACATGCTGATTGTAACCTCCCACAAGATTCATCCCAAGCCACAAGAACAAACAGACCGACAGTTTGTGAACCATCCAGCTGTGACACTCTCATCTCCCTAAAAGCGAAGCGCCGGAAGGTGTCGGAGCTCGGCGATGGTACAGTCATGTGGGTCCGGTCGTCGCTGCTCGCTTGTGGTGAAGCGGGAACTACTGTGGTCGTGATCGCCACGTGCCTGGAGGATGTGCTGCTTGACGTAGACCGTAGTGCGTGCGCAGCCTGAAGCACGCAAGTCATCTGTGCCGAGTCAAGCGGTTGCTAGCACTCGGTGTAGCGATGAGCACCTCCACAAGTGTAGTAGTGAACAGAGCGTCCACTACTGCTACCCGATGATGGCTGATGCTGTGACTGCTGCTGGTCCGAGCCGCGCCTCTGTCACCCCTTCTTCCCCTGCGTTGCTGCTGCAACACCCTGTGTCTGAGTCGGTGTAATCGGGGTAGAAGGAGAAGAGGAGGACATGGCAAAGGATGGAGAAGGAGACTGCAAGAGGGGCGTTGCTGGTGATGCGACGATTTTTGCAGCAAGGGACGTCTCTTGATGAGACACGACTGCCTCACGGACGGAAGTCACCTGGAGGAAGAGCTGGTGCGCCCAGGGAAGAAGCTGTAGTGAGGTTAAAAAAAGGCTTGAGCACGGCGTTGCTGTACCTCGTGAAGATGTCTGTCAGCTCAATGTGAACTACGAGCATGATCATGCAGAGCGCCCACGGCTCTGTACCTCAAGAGGTCCAAAGGCGCGTGTAGATGCACATGGCGTGTCGCCAGTAGTCGGCTACAAGCTCGGCAAGCCCTGACAAAGGGAGTGAAGGCACGAATGTGAGCAGCGCGGGTGGTGTACGTCTTTGCTACAAGCAAGGATAATGCCAGGTCTTAGCGCCCTCCTGGATTTGCGCCCGTGCCTATCCCGGCCTCGCCAAGGAACGAGCGAAAGTCGACGAAAGTCCCGCACGGCATGGCAAAAAGAAGTCCGCGCATCGCCCTAGCCACTGTCAGCACCTGTGCTTGGGTCGTAGTCTGATAGTGACTGTGGTAGTAGGGCCACACTCCCTCTGAAGTGACCCAAACCTGGAAAAGGATCTCCCAACAGTCAAAGCCGTCCTCGCAGACATATAGTGGGGACGGTGTCTCAAAGACCTTGGGTTGCCGCTCTGTAGGGAGAGCAACCACAGGCCGAGAAGGACAAGGGATACGAAAGACGCCGGGAAGAGGGAAGTTGCTGGAGTGGAGGTCAGGTGACGATCGAGTCTCGGAAAACCACGTTGTGTGTGGGGGTCGAGAGCTCGTCTGGAGCTGGCGGAGACGCTCCTGAAGTACAAGAATCTCACGCTTGGGGGAGTCGCCCTCCATGCCTAATATCTCCATCCTTATCCCAAGGGTCAAGAGGTGGTGGATCGCATACAGCTCCTGTCTCCGGTGCTGGAGCTATCTCTTGTGTAGAGGGTGTGACACCGGCAGCTCCCTTAGTGGTTTGTCGTGGGGCTGTGGACTGACCTCAAAGAAGCTCAGTAAGTGTACAGATGACGTCAGTGTACTCCTCCTATAGGCGACGCATCTCGTCCTGCTGGCTTCGCACGTTCTCAATAGCCTGCACGCGTGGGCTCATGACCATGAGGAGGAAGAAGATGGATTTAGCATCCTCTTTCCCTTATCATCAAATGGAGCCATGTCACCGCACATTATCGGCCGAGAGCTAAACTTGGTCCGATTGCAAAAATGTCATCGTTTCTGGAGAAGTTGAAATCCTTGCCACTTTCGCTCTCTGACCAAAAATTTGACTGAGTGCTGATGTCAACTGGTGGTTGCTCATGTCAGCATGACCTGATGACATCAACAAGAACAATGCTGACATCAGCTCCCATTCTCCTTTTCTTTGTGTCAACCCTTGCAGTTGCTACTCGAGCAGGCAACCGCTCCGTAGCAGCCATGTAGAAGCTACACAGAATCTACACAACGGCTTTCGCTTAGCTGGTGATGCTCCTGCTACATCATCACTTGCAGCAGCAACCGCGTAGTTGCATGTGTAGCTGTGGCAGCAGCTGCGTGCTTCTGCTCCTATTGCTACGCACTACGGCTGCTCCACGCTGCTACCGCCACCACGCGCTACTGCCGCCACTACTGCTACGCTACTGCTACCGCCGCTACTACTGTTGTTGCTCCTGCGGTACTGCTGTGTTGCTTCCGTTGCGCGCTGCTACTGTGCTGTTGCCGCCGCGCGCTGCTGCCACCACAACTATTGCGCTCCTGCAATGCTGCTGCTCTACTACACTTGTGCTGTTGTTGCTCAATGCTATTGTTGCATGTGTCAATGTTGGCATCTGCTAGTAACTACAGCCTACTACAGGTGTCGCCTATTGCTGCTAGCGGCTGCTGATGATGCACTCTAACGTGATGATGGTGGGCAACGTCAACAGCAGTACGCTGTCATTGATAGGTCCCTGTGGATCTGCTGCAGTGGTGACTCTCATTGGTGCTGCTCTGCTACATCTTTGCTGCGCAGCATGGCAAGAACTGTCTCACCGCTCTGATACCATGATAAGATGCGTGGAAGCTCCCTAGCAACACAGCCGTCGACTAGGCGTCAGTGCCTAGTGAGACGATGACAATAGTCATAGGTCGTGCACACAATGGCAAGGGTCTAGCTAGGAGACACAAGGCAAAGTTTCAGAATGCTTCAATAGCACTTGCAGAGATAAATGGCAAATGACACATCCATGGCATAAGTACCTCCCGCGGCGCACGACGGGTGTCACACGTGGTAGAGCAAGATCTGTCCTAAAACCGGCTCACAACCAGTGTTTTGGAGTCAACTCTGGGTAGACATGTCACAACGCTATGCCGTGTGAGCCTGGACATGCAGAATCACAAGCCAGACGCTACAACTGGTCACATGCATGCATCCGCCATCAAATGCTGGACACACAATACAAAAACATGCATATCAGGCCCACGGCTAGTCCACTAGTAAACTCCCGCGTGCTACAGAAAAACTACAAGAGGTCCTGGTAGCGTCTTGAGCTCTGGAACAGTCGCCAGTCAGCTCCAAGCTGGTAGTCTACAACTAGATGACGCATCGGTACCACCAGGGTCCGCATCAAGGATCTACACGAGCATGGACACGGCCGAGTGGTCATAGTAAACTGTACAGGTCGATAGGAACATCACAAATCACAATGGACAGATCCGTAATGCGGACACAGCAGGCACCGCCGCATCGGTAGGTTGTGGACCACCCACTCTGAGCTGACCAACGTCCGCCCCAGCGTCCTGGATGCTGTCTCGGACCTTCAGTAGTTTTTCTACAGCTTGTAGGATTTTATCGCTGGAGTGGTCATGGGCCCGATTTGCATATTTCTGCATTATGTGTCCATTACTTGATGCCAGATGCATGCATGTGACCAGGCGTAGCATCAGGCTTGTGATTTTGCATGTTTAGGTTCAGACGGCGTAGCAATCTGACTTGTCTACGTTGAGTTACGTCCAAAATAGTGGTTTTGGACCAGTGTTGAAACACACCTTGCATTGCCGCGTGTGACAGCCGCCGTGCGCATCAGTAGGCACTTATGCCGTGGACCTGTCATTTGTCAGCTCTCTTTGCATGTTTTTATTTATGGAAGCAAATTTGACATTGTGTTCGTGTCGTCTAGCCAAACCCTTGCCGTTTTGCATCCGACTTGTGGTGATGCCACGAGCTCACGCTGACGCCCAGCTAGTGGCAAGCATGCTAGCAAGCTTCTCGGAAATTCCTCTTGGTATCAGAGCCAACAAACCACAACTCGTTGTGTTGTGTAGCAGAGACGCAACAATAGTAGCAGCAGGAGGAGTAGTGATTGGCAGCAGTGGCAGCCACCCATAGAAGCAGTAGCAGATCTTGGATGGACCCACCACGACTACGTTTCAACAGAGCCATGGAGGTAGCGGAAACAACAGCGATAGCTACAAACAACAACGGCCGTAGGAGCACCAGCGGCAGGAAGCACCTGTAGTGAGAGCGGCTACGGACAGCAGCCAATATACGGGGTGGCAGCAGCAGCCGTGTCTGGCTACCAATCACACACACACCAAAACAAGGGAGAAGCAGCTTGCAGTAGTAGCTTACGGCAATAGTTGCAAGTAGTAGCAGCGCGCAGCGGTGGCAGCAGCTTGCAATAGCGGCGGCATTAGCAGCCATGAGATGCAATAGTAGCGCAGCAGCTGCCACACCAACCACACTAGTAGCAGTAGGTAGCAGCCGATGCAGCAGTAGTAGGCAGTAATCGAAGAAGTTGTCGTAGTAGCGGCGGCGCGCAATAGTCAAAGCAGCGACGGCGGCAGCATGCTCCTACAGTAACAGCAACGGTGGGCAGCAGTTGTAGCAGCAGTAGTTGCGGCAAGAAACTACAATAGCAGCTACAACAGCATTCGCAGTAGCAGCAGCAGTAAGAGGCAGCAGCCACAGCAGCACCCACAGCAACAACAACAGGAAACAGCAGCAGCAGCAATGGTTGCTACAACAACCGCATCAGCAGTTACTACAGCAACTGCTGCCATCGAGCTTGATGGGGACCTGACGTGTGGGACCCGTCAAGGAGGGAGGTCTTGTCGGTCGGGCCTATCGTCCTGACGTGGGGCGCGACACAACGTTGGCCGAGCACCGGTGCACGAGCCGGTGCGTGCGCCGGCACGTGGCGGCCAAACGCCAACCTCCTGCTGGCCGAGAAGGATAGAGGAGGCTGCGGGCGGCCTCCAAGTGGGTGTGCGCAAAGGGAGGGGGAGCGAGTCTCTCCCTCCACTACGCTTGCCACGAGGATCGAGCCAACCAACGCAAAAGAACAAAACAAGGGGAAGTCCTCAAGTAGGGCACCTTGAACAACCCCAAAGGGAGCACCCTAGCAAGTGGAACAACAACAAGAAAAGGGGGTGAGTTGTTATCATCATTATTATTATTCTTTTATTTTTCAATCTTTTAGTGTGTCTTGAGGCCACCACCATCAGCTGACAACAGGAACCGTTGTAACAGCAGTCGTCGTGAGAGTCGTAGTAGTAGCATCAACAGCAAAGGTGGTTGGAGGCCACTGCAGTAGGCTGACGACGGCACCCGGTGCAGCATCAGCAACACCAAAGGCGACTAGAGGTCGCATATTACTCTAACTCTCCTGATGATGTTAGAACATGTTTGAGAGATTGCTTCGATCGCCCACCTCCCCGTGTGGCCCTGTGCAAGCGGGAGCGAGTGAACTGTGCCCTCCTCCATGCCAGGCTCCAGAGATGAGCACACCGGCGTGGCAGGGAGTGCAGCCCATGCCGTGGTTGGCATCGGCACTGCGTGTTTGGCAGGCGCAGAGTCCACACTGGCAATTGCAGACGTGGCACATGCCTTGGGCATTTACCGACTTTACCTGTTACTACTGTGGCGACTGTCAGCATGGCTGGCGCTAGTGTTGCAAGCGCCCTGCCGGGTGGCAACTGCCTTGGGTACTGTCCCATCCTTCGTCTTCACCATCCGACTCAGAGACGTCAGCCAATACCGTGGCACCCCTCAATAGAGCTATGGTGGTGTTGTACACCGAGCTCCATGGTCTACAGGGCATGGTGTAACGGCTCACAAACCATTTAGTCTCTGAGCGGGTTGTTGCTACCATGCCGCTCCAGGCACCCCTGTCCACGTCCTTGCCATTCTAACCTTTGTTAGCATCATCATTTGACGGTCCCTCGCCACCCAACCTCAGCTTGACATTTGACGCCCTTCGCTCAGTCCCAGAGTCAGTGGGTGTCATACCAACCTCTGACCTCGTCACTCCCTTTATTGTCCCTTCTGTCGACACACCACATGCACGCACATGTCGAACAAGACAACGGATGGCTCGAAAGGCTAGACGTGCCCAGCCAACAGTAGCAGTGCTTACTACAGCATCACCAACAGCGACGGATGTTGCCAAGGAGTCGCTTCCATCGTCCCCAGATGCATGATAGATATGTCACCCCCTTCCACTTTTTGGCGGTGTGTAGGTCGTGGGGGGGATGGAGTGCTCGCCGACGACTACCTTGGAGCCAAGGACTGAGGCAGTAGAGAGAGGCTTACGACACAATTAGTTGGTGCATCATCTAGAGAGGACAGAATCTCTCGCTATGGTGGAGGAGAGTTTTTCTAAGGAGGAGTGGTCTGACGCTGAGTCAAATTCACATATAGAGTTGGACATTACACCCGATGTGGTGGAGGGAGTGGGAGAGGCAGGAGTTGCAACAGAGCTGTCTCCCTCGTCCTTGGTCGCGAGGTCGGTCCGCCACTCCCTCCTGGTTTTTGCCAGTCCGTCGACCGTTGGGGGGGTGGAGTGCTCATCGACAACCAGAAGACAACACATGATTGATGCGCGAGACAGTGCTGGACGGCAGGAGCATGTGGCTGACCGCGAGGAGGGGGCAGACGCCCGTTGTGAGGACGACGAGGCGTACATCGGGGATTGGTTAGATACATAGTTGGTGATAGACGTAGAGACCCAGTGTGCTGCCGTCTTTGCAATAGCTATAGCACGAGCATAGGATGACCCCTACACAACAGCACACATCCATGTGTACGATACGTTGGCGGCACCTGATGAGCTTGCAACATCCACGGTGAAGAACGCAGAGCGAGTTGTGGACCTATAACTCATGGCTTCTTTGACCATCGTTGTTGACTCCATGGCAGTTCTAGCCAATGACACAGTGACAACGAGTTCCTACGCTGATTTTTTTAGCTCCACGATGGACGTTCAGGAGGTAGCCGTGGCTAGAGTGGAGGCGCACGTGTAGATTCTCCTAGCCGAGCTCCGGGAGACCAACAGCCACTGTTTTACCACGGATGTTACAGAACAACTGGCTGTCAATGAGTGTGTGGAGGATGTACACAGACGTCTTGAGGTAGCGGAGTGGTCTCTACAGGATGCACATTTAGGACAAGCGGACCTCGAGCAGCAGGTGGATGATGGGTTGTGCTCCATGGTTCCCAAGGAGCACCACGGCACAGACCGCACCATCAATGACCACGACAACACCAGCGATGCAGATGTACCTACACATGCCGATGTTCGGCCAGCAGCTAATGGCCGAGCAACATGTGTGTCATGAGCAGCAGGTGCCTTCATAGCAGCCGCTCCTACGGCCCCAGACAATTTACTATGCGACTCATTGTCTTGCACGCACACCCTTCCAGCAGCTCGTGGCCAGGCGGCACTTGAGTCGACAGCTAACATAGAGGACTTTGACTTGTGCAACAAGCAGGCCCTGCTCCACTCTTTCCTACAGGATGAAACCGCGAGGTTGTAGGAGGCTCAAGCTCACGTTGATGCGCACACGATTGAGGTCCATCATCAGGTTTGTTCCGCAACTAACCGCCTACATGCCGTAGATGCAACCAGCCAGTCAGCTATCGCGTTAGAGCTCATCGAGCTCTACACATGCCTCGACGCTGCGGAGGCCGGTAGGCAATGTGCACCTGAATAGTTGGAGGCCATACAGTAGGCAATTCTTTTGGATGAGACCCTCGGCGCTGCACCAATCACAAGGTGATGACAGCATTGACGACTACGACAGCGATGACAACGACAACAGCAACGACGGTGCTCCGGAGTGAGGCACTCTGCAAGCACATCCCACCAGCATTGTCGTCATCCTTGCAATTGCTATGGAGGAGTATGTGGCCATGGGGGAGTTCTGCTCCCTCCTCAGGGATTGTGTTGGGAGAAACTATTATCTTTGCTCCTGTTGTCAGCCTCTGTAGCCTAGGGGGATGTTGGTGTGTGGGCTTTGGCATGACACTCTTTTGAGGAAAGCAAGGTTACTTGGGGTGCAGCACGATGCTATGGTGGAGGTTATCCTGGTCAACACCCGTGCACCTCGTGAGTTCTACCGATGTGACGAGGAGACCCCTTGCCTCCATGTAATATGTATGATCCACGCATGGTGTGGTCGAGACCCGAACACCCGGAGACGTTTTCAGGGTCACGAGGAGACCTTTTTTCTCTGTGTCTCTTGCATGATCGAGACCCGGGCACTTTGTGGGATGCACCATTTTCACAAGGAGACCCTGTACTATGGTATGCTTCATCGATGCTCGCCATGATTGGTTGCCTGAGCCATCCTGCCCTACCTTTGCTTAGCCATCGTGGTGTTGACGGATGTGTCAACCAGGGGGAGTATTGGTGTGTATGACTTCCACTCGTCACGAGCCATGGGCGTGGCATATGTGGGTGCACTAGGAATTGATGGTGAGCGGGGGCCATACTAGAGATCGTGACAACCCGACGGGACTCCACATCGTCCAAGGACCTATCTAGCAGCTACGGCATGACAGATCCCTGATGTGGACACAAGAGGCACCGCCGCGTTGGTAGGTCCTGGACCACCTACTCGGAGCTAACCAAAGGCTGCCCTAGTTTCTTGGATGTTGTCTCAGACCTTCTATAGTTTTTCTATAGCTTGTAGGATTCTATCGGTGGACAGGTCATGGGCCCGATTTGCATGTTTTTGCATTGTGTGTCCACCGCTTGATGCCAGATGCATGCTTGTGACCAAGCGTAGCGTCCAGCTTGTAATTCTACACGTTTGGATTCAGACGGAGTAGCATTCTGGCTAGTTTACAGCCAAAATAGTGGTTTTGGCCCAGTTTGAGGATAGACCTTGCACTGTTGCGTGCGACACATGCCGTGCGCCACGGCATGTACTTTTGCCATGGACCTGTCATTTGTCATCTCTCTCCACATGTATATATGCATGGAAGAGAATTTGACACTGTGTTCATGTCGTCTAGCCAAACCCTTGCCATTTTCGTGTTTGACCTCTATTGACACCGCGAGCTGGCTGAGCGCTGACGCCCAGTCAGGGGCAAGCGTGCTAGGAAGCTTCCTGGAATTTTCTCTTTCCATTTTTCTGGAATTTAGGACACTTGAGCAATTCATAATCAGTGGTAAATTTACTTGGATTACAAGTGTCAAAATGATCCAAAACATGTTTACAAATGTCGAGTTCCGAATGAGGTATAGTTGGGGTCGTTGGGTCGATTGTCGCGTGACGAGTGCGAAGTTAGGTTGTGAGTGGTCGAGATCGAGAAGGCCTGTCAAGAAATTAGGGGTCTTTGCGAATTGACGGTGAGAATGCAAGATGCATCTTTACTAATCCAAATTCGTCTCGTTGTATCGAGAAGTCGACCAAGAGGTTGTGATTCTTCTGTCGTAGATTCGCGAGAGTACTCGAAGTTGTCAGAAGGTTTTGGAAGGTTCACTGGAGGCGGGGGAAGTTGGTCGGTTCGCCTTCGACTGTCGGAGTGAATATCGCGGTCTCGCGATGGGATGGGCTATTTATGTAATGACAGAAATGTCCAGTTTGCAAAACTAAGGACTCGTGTACGTCTGGTCCGTAACACTCCCCCCCCTTTTAGTCATGATGTCTCGGCGCACATACAGATATGTCCCGATAACGGCGGTAATAGCATTTGATTAAGTGATCAACGTCTCCAAGGTTGTTGTATGGTTCCCAATTGTTTTGCGCAGCGTCATAGCCATGTCGCTTGACAAGATTTTTTTGTCTATTTGACTCAACGTCAATGGCCAAGGATGTCCTCAATGACATACTTTGTGTCCTTGTCCACTTGGACGGGAGGCGGAAGCGATACATGCTTGCAATGAATGTACTCTCCAAGGTCTCGGATGTGCTTCAGTTGACTTAAATGGAACACCGGATGAACTTGCGTAGTGTTAGGGTATTTGAGTAGCGCAACCACATGGGTTTGCATGCGCTTGATCTTAAACAGTCCTAACCATCGAGTTATGAGCTTCGAATAGTTGGCTCTATAGAGTTTGATGTTTGCTGAGAAGAGAAGGACTTTGTCGCTAGCAGTGGACACGTCGTCACTACCATGTTGGTCTGCTTCTCGCTTCATTGTTGCTTGTGTCTTTGTGAGGGTTTTCTGTGTTTCCTTGCAGATGGTGGAGAAGTCTCAGCGTTGAATGTCTATCACTAGGATGCTGCGGCTTTGTGGTCCGGCTGGTGTGGCGGGAAGATTGACATACACCACTTCAAATAGGGATTTACCCATTGTGGTCGAAACTGCCAAAATACATGCGATCTCGGCGGTCTGGAGTTTTTGTGCCCAATCCGTCCCGTGAGGTTTTCATAGTGTTTGAAGAAGTAGTTCAAGCGTCTGATTGGCCCGTTTGATTTGACATTTGTTTTGACGATGAAACGCCGTTCAAAGTTGAATTCGGCTGTCGTAGTGAGACATCAGTTCATGCCCAAAATGGCTCATGAATGGATTGTCTCTGTTGCTCATTATGTTTCTTGGTACACCGAGTAGTTGTACAATGTTGTTTAGAAACAGCCATGCTTTTCCCTCGGCGGTGATGGTGGTCGTTGTCAAAGTTAAGTGGAACATTTTGGTAAACCTATCAACGACCACGAGGATTGCCTCATATCCCTTGGGTGTGACTGGTAATCCTATGAAAAAGTCCTTGGAGATATCAGCCCACGATTCCGTCACAATAGGGAGTGGTTGCAGAAGTCTAGGTGGCCGTGTGCGATGGGATTTTTGTCTCTGACATGTGTCGCAGGTTCAGCAAAAGTTGGCCACGTTGGATTGCATCTTGTCCCACCAATTGGTTTTGGTCAGCTTCTTCATTGTCTTTTCCTCACCAAAGTGTCCACCTGGTCCTGTGTTATGGCACTCTTTGAGTAGCATACAGCGAAGTTCGTCATTTAGGGAAACGACCACTTGGCAAGTGAAGTGGCGTCGCCAATATGGTGAGTCGAACCATAATTTTACCTTGTGAAATCCGACGTGCTTCTTGTAGCCTCACGCGAACAGCCACTCGAGGTACGGGCCTTGTTGTAGCTGTAGTGTTGCCACCTCAACCATAAAATCTGGTTGGCGGCTGAGCGCGTCCGCCGGGTTGATTTTGCCTGGCCGGTACTCAATATTGTAGCCAAACTCGGATTCAAGTAATTCCATCCATCAGGTTTGGCGTCGACTGCGGTTTGGCTGTGTCTTCAAATGAGTCAACACGTGATGGTCAGTGCACACGATGCATCGGCGGGACTCCAGTTTATACCCCCATGTCTTGCACTCGTGCACCACCGCCAGAATTTCTTTCTTGCATATGACGTAGTTGAGTTCCAGTCCTCGCAGTTTTCAAGACATGTATGTGACCGGTTGGTTGCCGTTGTCATGGTCACGAAGGAGGACTGTGCCAATGGCTCAGTTTGACGCATCTATGGCCATGACGTAGTTGACCTTAAGATCGGCTAATCGTAGGGTCGGCGTCAAGAGCAGAGCATTCCGCAAAGCGGTGAACCCTTCCTGTTTGTAGTCTCCCCATTACCACTCATTTTCTCTTGGAGTGACGACGAGGAGGGGCACAGACAGTCGAGCGTAGTCCTATAAGAATCACCAGTAATAGTTGAAGAGGCCGAGGAAAACTTGAATTTCTCAAACATTGGTCGGCGTTGGCCAACTAGCGTCTGCACCCACTTTCTTCGGATCCATGGTGTTCCACCCACCATTGATGAAATGACCCAAAAACTTGATCAAACGACGACTAAAGTTGCATTTGAAGAGTTTTTTAAAAAAAATCCCTCATCGTACTTCTCCAGGATGCGATTGTACACCTGAATGTCATCGAGGTACACCACGACAAAATCTTCGAGGTATGGCCGGCAAATGTTCCTCATTGCCTCCTTGAACATTCTCAAGGCATTCCTTAGTCCAAATGGAGTTATTGTGAACTCAAAATGCCCGTAGCGATTCTAGAAAGTCGTTGTGTTGATGTCGGCTTCTATCACGCGTATCTAGTGATAACCACTGTGCAAGTCTATTTTGCTGAAGATTCGGGTCCCTCGATGTTGGTCAAAAATCTTGTTAGCTCGAAGAAGAGGGTAGCGGTTCTTGATGGCAGCATCGTTCAACGCCCGATAATCCACGCACATCCGCATCTGACCAGTTTTCTTCCTTACAAATAGTACGGGTGCAGCAAATGGTGACGTGGATGGGCACATGAACCCTGGACTGAGCATCTCGTCGAGTTGCTTTTTCAACTCGGTCATCTTGTGAGTGCTGATTCAATAGGCCCCTGGACTGGATGTTTGCTTTCTAGCTTCAGTTTGATGCGATGGTTGATGTCTCATTGAGGCAGTAAGGTTTAGAGGAGTTCGTTGGGAAAGAAATTCACGAACTCTTGGATGGGCGGTGCAAACTCTTCGGGTACCATTACAAACTTTGTCGATGCCGATGAGGCTGATGAGGCCAATGATGAGTTAGTTCCTGCCACTTCCGCTTCTTCCATTGATTCAAGATGTACGAGCGACGCACAAGCTCCTCGCCGTATGGAGTACTTGGCAAGGTTGAGCAGTGTCGCTTCTCGGTTACCGCGGCTTCCTCTGTTGCTCCCACTTACACTGTTTTTGCTGTCAGCTTCCGTCATGCACGCAGAAGTTGTTGTTTTGTGCCATTGATGTCCACGTAGATGTCACCGTTGTTCTTGTCAACCTTCAGATTGTTCCAGTACAGGAAATCATGTCCGAGGATGATTTTTTTATTGTTCATTGGACAATGTCTCCCACGCCGTTACATTGCGTAGACCTCCCACTTATAGTCATAGTGGTTCCTGGAGTCTCCCTATTTGTAGTCTCCCATCGACGGTCAACTTAATGCCGTGCCACACAAATGCACGGCTGCAAGGTCCATTTCCGTTTGATCCTTCTTGACCCTAGCAGCGGTGAAGTACACTTCCAACCTCGTTAGCCATATCCAAACTGTTGGTCCTTTTGTGTTTGCAGGATCAAACGGCTCTGGTGGAGCGGGAAAATTTTGGGTTTGCTCAAGATTTGGGAATTCCTCTTGACGAGCACCGCTTCACATGCACTTGTGTTGCGAAGAACCTCCCTTGGGACGTTGAGCTGTTGGAGCAGATGGTTGTTCATCCCCTCGAGTACAGAGATTTGGCTCTCTAGTTCCTCGTTGATCCGCACCTATCGTCTGGTGCTACCTGATGTTCCTACTGCTATCGTCGAGGCTCCTGGTAGGGTTGGCTGGTTTACCGCCATTGGATCGGTGACCGGATTGGTCATCAAAGTCATAGGGGTTGATCAAGCTGCCGCAAAGCCTGCCACGCCAACATTCGTTGCCGCTTCAGGGTTTGCTTGCATCAGCATGTTCTGCTCCTCCATCGCCAAAGTTATTGCCAAAGACCCAGTGCTGGTTGTTTGTTGCGCTCGCTTGCCTCACGTCGTAGTCGCGAAGTCTACAAAGTCTTTACGTGCGTGATGCGCTGATGGCTTGTGCGAGGTATTCCTCCAAATGGGTAAATTAGTAAGATGCTTCTCTAGTACCAATCTGTTATAATACCAAGTGCTATGCCGAACGGAGCATAGATGGTGAACAGGTAGAAGTTGTGAGGCACAACACGATTTGAAACTTGGTACACTTCAGCAGTTTGTAAATAGCGGTAAGTGTACTTTGATGACATGTGTCAAAATGATCGAACAAAGTGTTGAGTTATGAATGAGGTATAGTTGAGGTCATTGGGTCAATTGTCGGGCAACACGTACGGAGTTGCGTCGTTGGTGGCCGGGTTTGAGAGGGTCCACCAAGAAATCGGGGTTCTTGAAGAATCAATGGTGAAGATGCGAGATGCACCTTTATTAATCCATGTTCATCTCGGTGCTTTGAGAAGTCAACCAAAACGTTGTGATACTTTGGTCATAGGTTTGTCAGAGTGGTCAAAGTTGTCAGAAGGTTTGAGAAGATTCACTAAAGGAGGGGCAGGTAGCTGGTTAGTGCTCGACCGTCGGAGTGAATATCGCAGTCTCGCAACGCGGTGGGCTATTTGTGTAGTAACAGAAATGCGCACTTTGTGAAATTAGGGACTCGTGTACATCTGGGACGTAGCAATTGCGATCAATCTATTACCAAGGGCTTCACTTTTTGTACAAACGTTGTCCATAACAAAAAAATAAGGCGAGAACAAAGATTCAGATATGAGTTTAAAATTTCTAACTTGAACGGTTATGGGTTTTGTAATGTGTGTGTTAGGTTTTGAGCAAAGATAGCATAAGGGGCCCAAGAATCCTTGTTGTATGAAAAGAAACTTGTTAGGAACCGTTGTGGTTTCTATCAGGAACACGTGCAAAGAAGAAAACAACCTCGTTTTGGCTGTAACTCAAGGGGATGATTTGTTGAAACTTTAACATTCGTACGTGGTTTCTATGTCAATTATGAAGCAAAAAGAAGAAAACTTGCCAAATTGTTTTACGTGAATTTTCACTTTCTTCTCTTTTCCGCTCAAAAAATCATTATAGCATGTTAGACAAAGTCCTTAGCCAAAAATGTGGAAACTAGAATGTTTGAAGGTATCCAACCCTCACACCACCTTGTCCGACCGCCCTCAAGTCGCGAACTCCAAGTCAAGTTCCGTGACACCGGCTTCCTGCTATAATGGCAACCAAAATATGTCAACCATCAATATTGGGATGTCCACCCGAGCCCGTGCATGCGTCCTAGCTATTGTTGTGCACAACATAGACACAGAGTGATCTCTCCGTTTGTTTCATGCTTATCCCATCCACACATGTAACTGACTAGGTAGTACACCGTGTGGATGCTCTCTTGATGGCATCAAATAAGACACGATGAAGGTGATGATGGTGATGAACTAGTCGACGAAGACTCAATTACAATGAGGGAATGTCAAGTGGAGCACGCGTGTTTCCAAATAAGTCATACTCATGCATGAATTTTACCAAAGAACACACGAGGACCAAACAAATGTTTGAACCTCTCCAGAGTCAAGGATATGCCAACCTGCTTTTGCATGAATAATTTGATTATTTCCTTGATTGGCCCAAACTCAACTCTTACCCTTTTAATGAAATAGCTTGCTGAAAGCCCGCGCCACCAGCTAACATGCAAGAATTCCCTACACCAATGGATGAGGAGATGGATGTTCTTCTGGCCCAAGAAGTTGAAACATTCCAAGAGTGTTCACTCACCAAGGATGCAACCTGAATTTAACTTCTACATTCACTTGGAGGGTTTTGTGTAGTGCGCAAGAATGACATGGTTCGGATCACCATCTACACTTATCAAGGAGGGATGTAAGAGGATGCAATAAGTGCATAGACAAAATTAAAGCGACATTGTGTGAGGAACAAAATACAGGATGCAATATTTTTTAACAATAACTTTCCAAGCCTATGTCAATGGGGAACTTTATCCTGTACAAGCTAGATAAAATGTAGCATTCAGTCCCAAATGGTTTATAAAGGGCATGGAGTGGAACAAGGTTGATCCGCACGTACGAGAGACTTGTGCATGCTTCAAGCTAGCTCTAGCAGGTAGAGGAGCTACATACTTTACGGTTCTCCACATTTAGCTTGGTCAAGATGCCCTCTAGGTGAATGGAGATTCGTCGTGCAACATGATTTAATTCATGTTGAGGACCATTTCACTCTAAGTCAGCATGGGTCGATTTGGTGAAAGATTTAGGTGGATCCTGATCGAAAAAGATGATGAAACATCATGTCAAGATGAATCTTCCCATGACGAAGGCATGAAGAGCAAGCAACCTCAAGATGGAGCTTTTCCTGAAAGCCTGTAGATGTTTTACTAAGGCAAAGGCTTCTCCTTGTTGTTGCTAAGGTCCAGGTAGAACTAAAGGAGAATTCTCCTCAACGGATGCATCTTCAAATTAAAGAGAGAAGGCAATTAATCAAAACAACCCAAAAGAAACAATCTTTCAAGTGGCGAACTTGTTAGATTTGTGAGTAGTAGTAAGGCAGAGCCCCTCCGGATTCACATCTCACCAATCTGCCACAACTATGCCTCGTTCATGCCTTTGACACTGATGGAAATCCCTTGAAGACCCTCGTGAGCCTTGTAAAGCCTTCAAGGCTGGGGAGAGGCTGTTTTGGTGGTGAGTCAACCAGAAATTCATGGGAATACCTTTCCATAGAAGGTGTTGACAACCTTGCAAGGGGTTGTCACAAAGTTTGTGATGTGTTAGCCGAACCTTCCATTGTTTATCCATGTTCCATTCTTGTTATCTAGAGTTAATGAAGATGCATATAAGTTACATTTGAAATTCTACTTCTTCTCATGCTATAAGAAAAATCAAAATAATGATCGCCCAAAGATCCTAACAGAGTGGTCTTGGCCCTTGCTCCCATGTCTCACAAGCTAGCAAGATGAACATGACTGGTGCCTTGGTAGCTAGTGTTGTGTTTCCTTGCAGTCTTCATGGTACCTTTATTGCTGGGGACATGTGTACTATCATGTGACAGAACAAAAATTCCAAATCGCCAACTAATGTTGTTTTTGTGGCGATGATACATATCTCCAATCAATGTTGTTTTTGTTCACGCTACTCATATAAGAGGAAACCGCCATAAATAGGTTTTTTACCTCGTCCACTGTGTAAGCTACGCTTGACATCATTTGACTTTCATAAAAATTTTGGGTCCGTAGGTCATATTGAGTGTTTTTGAAATAGTGATGTTTGTAAGAGCACGTTGATCTCGTAAGTCTTTTCCTTTGTTGATGCAATCCATGATAGACTGTCACTTGATGAGCATGAATAGGAGAATGCTGTAAGGATATGTTGAACTTGGTTTTTTCATCGTTTTGTTGCCAAATTTCTCAAAATGATGGCTCATTTTGGAAGCTTAATTGCGCATAGAAAATGTTGGTGCCATGCAAGCTATCCATGTGTTCCATGATTAACGACACTGAAGAGGGGGGCGTGTAATCTACAAGTTTAGAATGTCTTTTGTGGCCCTTAAAAATAGCCAAGTTAATAGCTTACACCCTAATCGAACTAAGGTTTTTGATTTGCTGATGAGGGTGCTAAACTGGCACATTTTTTTTGTTTTTTTCCAAGAAGTTGAATGTCTTTGAGAAGTTGTTCCATGGGAGTTTCAAAGTTTGCAAAGGCTAGATTCACATGTGTTACTTTTGTATTGAAGAATTTGTACTGCAATAGATGATGACGTAGTGCTACTGCAATAGTTGATGCAATTCTAGCAAGTAAATGTGCCTTATCCCCTTTTTGCGGACATGAGTGCAAACCATCACGCGAAGCAATGGCTTGAGTGGATACCAATGGTTTGAAAACCATTTTTCTTATAGGCTTGCTATGTTCTCCTCAACTTGTGAGCATGAATTTTTTATGACCTAATCTTGACTACATTATTGAGATTGATAAAAATTCTTTGACAAAAAACTTTGCAGTTCCCTTACTTGTCTTTGAGTAGAAAAAAAAGTTGGTTACAACAAATGATGTTAAGCTTCTGTTACATTTTTGGACGCAAAGTTTAACATTAGTATGTGTTTCTATGGCTGGATCCCTTGTCAGACTTTACCTTATCGATGTAGTCTTTAATTGAAACACCATTGACCTCCAAGCTATGCCAGAAAGAATTTTGCCTACGTTTTGAGCTTGATGGTGATTGTGTTTGATTTGGTTTGTGTGACAGAGAACAAGGGCGAGGACTATTGATGGTAGGATCTATGTAATCAACAGTGAGGCTTGTACAATAGAAGGAAAAAAACTAAGAGAGTGACGGTGAAAATGTGAAGTCTTAATTGATGCAAAGCACAAGCATGGTACATGAAAAGCCTATGCTCAAAAGGCCAAAACAAGTTCTAGACCCTTGAGGGAAAACTCCTTGCAAGGCCCTGAAGGTCGTCGTGGCAAGAAATTCTTCAGGTTGACGAGCCAAAAGCACGACCTCCATTTTGGCCAATAGGCCTTGTGAGGCTTAGAAGGGACTTGAGGGGATCACCGGCAGAGTTGGTATACCACTCTAGAGGCAAAGTTAAGAGCATACAAGGCACTCGCACATATCTGAGTTGTATTCTAAGGTCATTTTGGTAATTTACATCTGTACTGAGAGGAGGTCCACCCTTTATACTTGCAGGCCTAGCAAGTTGATCACAAGAAGTTGAAGTTTCCTATGTATGGTTCAAGTTTGTTGTGTTATGAGCCTTGCTTAAAGAACCTTCTTTCCACACAAAAATTCCTCCATGTCTAAGTTTTTACCAGTACATATGCTACATCACAAAGAAATTCCTTCTTGAAGAAACTTTATCAGGCTTACAATTGAAGTTAAAGCAAATGGTTCCTTGCTCTTTTGGCCTTTCTCTCAAGACCAGTAATGTTGTCATGGAGTTGCTTTAGGACCATCAATTAGGATCCAAATGAAGCTTGCACCCGATTGACACATGCAGATTCAACATTCTAAGCTCCATGCATGAGTATGGTAATGATTTACAAAACTCTTGTTTAGGGTATATGATGCCTACCCAGTCACCATAACAAGGCTAGCTGCGCAGTACTATCCAACAAGTAGCTCCACTCCTGCATAGAGCTAGCTAGTGGCATGGGTAAGCCTCTAATGTACTCCATCACATTTTGTTACACTACAGGCCCTTTAAACATCTTTGGGGCTACATGCCATAAGCACATGGCCTGTACAGGAGAGGCTTCCTAGTAGACGTTGACTTAACATTTTGCTTTAAAATCCAAAACGTTGTGTACAGTGCTCAAAATATAGTGACATCTCCACCATATCCAAGTTGACACCAATGCTCTCATTGTGACTCTCAAGACTCAACCTTGAATTGGTGTGATATAAATTTAAACCTTGTCACACCTGCGAGTGAAAAAAATCATCGTCGTGAAATCGAAGACGAGGTGTATCCTTAATGAGTGGAAATTCCGGGAATGAATAAACATCATATTCCAAATAACAAAGGAAATGAATTTCCCATTTTGCAGTGCCGGAACTTCTTCTGAACGACTGGAGTGATTTCCATAAAGGCTCATTTTTTTTATTTAATTGTTTGATTTCCATATTCCTCATTTTAAGCCATTTTTTCTTTTCATGTTTGATTCTCCCATGATGTATCACCCCCCCTCCCCGCCATGATTCTCATGTTCTCTCAACAGTTACAAAAGTGGTTTTATACATATAAAAACAGCCCTTTGATAGGCTGAAGTTTCCAAAAAATAGAAATGAGATAAGTAAGTTGCACTTCTCTCTGTTGTAGTGCTAACTGACAAGCTCCTTAATATTCAATAAAAATTCCCATCTGTTTTTTTTTTGGTTGAAATTTCACAAAGGCAGGAATCTTATGTGTACGAAGCATCCGTGGAGATGTTTTCCAAAGTGATTCCCATGCATGCTACACTTTCAGAGGTGGACGTGGAAAAATGAAAATGATTTTTTTAACAAACATGGCAAACACTACAGAATTTCCGGTCTAGTGGCACTTAACTTTGGAAAGGTTTCATAACAAAGATCTTTTCAGTCGAGTTCTGGCCAGTCTTGGAAATGTTTCAATTACTTCATCAAAAGGCAATATCTTGGTTCTTCATGGAGGTGATGAATATTTTAGGAAAAACATTTTTGGCAACCTCCACCCAAGTTGGTGGGCCTTGCAAGGTCTATAGGGGCCTTGGATGGATCTCTAGTACAGTCTTGGTCTAGCGTGTTAGGCTAAGGCAAGAGCATCACATGCCTATGGCATAAATCTGAGGTAGATGCTTGTACCATTTTACTAAGTTATGGGTGAACTAAGAGGAGCACAGCCTTTTTACACTTGGAGGCCTAGCAATTCGACCGCTTGAAGGAGAAGTTTTTCCTTGAGGTGGGTCAGTTTTTGTTGCCTTATGTGCCCTGCTTAGAAGATCCTTCCTCTGTATCATAGTTCTTACCATTATTTATATTGCATCAGTGAGAAATTTGAATCTTGAGGAAGTTTCACTCGGCCTTCAAGTGAAATTGCACCAAGAGGTTGCTCACTCTTCATGCCTTCCCCTTAAGATGACTTGTTTGTAACGTTTTTACATTAGGACCCTCGATCAGGACCCAGCTGAAGCTTGAATTGATTAACCCATGCAAAGCAAATATTCTAGGCTCTACTTATCATTCAAGTGATGCTTTGCGTCTATGTTTTTGAGGGAATTGGATGCCTAGCAAGTCAACTAGTGAGTTTTGTGACAAGGCTAGCTATAAAGTATTGTGCACATTGTAACTCTCTTCTGTGCTACAGCTAGGTAAGGGAATGCACAAGCCTCTTACGCATGATGGCACGGTACACCACACTTCAGGGCTGGATTCCAGATTATCATGCTTGTAGAGGAGATGATTCCTTTTAGACGTTAACCTATAAACTCATCTTAAATTTGTAACTTTTCCTAAAGTGCACTGAATGCAATGCCCTCTCTTCCTGTTGGGGCATGACACAAGCAGACTAATTGCACTTCTTAGTATTTACACTGAAAGAAATAAAATGTTCGAGGGACTGAAGTATAGGATGTTAAGGAGTAACCTAGCTTGCATGCACTAAGACAATAACAAAAAATAGCCCATCTTATCTGATACATGTTTCAGTTTAACAAAAATCTGATTCTTATGTTACGTGCT
Organism: Penium margaritaceum; assembly: GCA_023375785.1. Taxonomy (NCBI): domain Eukaryota; kingdom Viridiplantae; phylum Streptophyta; class Zygnematophyceae; order Desmidiales; family Peniaceae; genus Penium; species Penium margaritaceum. The sequence continues at coordinate 42,360 of SZWC01011746.1, forward strand.
TCCACACGATGTTATGACTGTTGAGATTTTGCTTATTTTAAGTTGAAGGAGGGACCCACAATGATGGAAATTCATGATCATTATTAACTCCAAATCGTACGACTTATTCTAGGCATGAATGCTCCACTCATGCTCTGCCACTATGTTGGAAGTTGGGTATAGTAATGGTAAAACATGCCTAAAATCTTGTAAAACATTTTTGTTGCAAGTCTAGTACTTTGAAGAAGTATAATCATATACTTTGAACTTTTGTTGTTTCATAAGTGGAAGGTTTTGTCGCATTTAGATTGAATGGATTTGTAGCATTGAGTACCATAGTACATGGAAAACAATACACACGCAAAGACTCGCTACAACAAGAATGAACTTCATTGACTGGCATGCTTTAAAATGTTTTTTCATTAACAAAGCCTTGTAAAGCAGCGGATGACCGGCGCAAATCAACGAGGAACTGGCGAATCGTATCTCCGCGCTTGAGGGGATCAAGACCCACCTGCTCCAACAACTCAATGTCGCGATGGAGGCTATTTTTATCAGGAGTGCACGAGAGCTGGTGGTCCTCAATAGAAATACCCAACTCTCGAGCAAACCTAAGATTTGACAAGCCCCACCCGAATCGTTTGATCCTGCAAATTCAAAGGGACCAACGGTTGGATCGTGGCTGATGAATCTTGAGGTGTACTTCACCGTTTCTGGGGTCAACGACAATCAAAAGAAGATTGAGCTTGCTGCCTTGCATAGCACGACACTAAGTTTGTGGTCTGATGTAAATACCATCCCACAACAACAACAGGAGACCGACGGGGCCTTATCAATGGCCAACGGCGCCCGTCTCGTATCACCGACCGCAGGCATTGTACCCTTGGAGTAGATCAAGCAGCAATGGCAAGACTGTTGACGCCACCAACCGGCTGAAACGAGTTATCGCGAGCAATGCTCGCATGATTCGGATGATTGAATAAGAAGTCTGATGCTCGCTTCAAGCTTTGGCGTCTCCAAAAGCAGTCCAGCATGGCAAAGTATACGCGGGGGTTCTGCAAGATCATCACTAGTGCAGACATCGTCCCCAAAATGCTCTCTTCTAATTGCAATAATGGCCTCAAACAAGACATCCAACAAGCAATTGCCATTTTTGGCATTCAAAATAACTGACGAAGCTTAAAATGCAGCTCCACAAGATTCTTGGTTAGGGGTTCATCGGCCCATGCAGATCACCATACGTCGCATGGGTACTGTTTGTAAAAAAGAAGACCTGTGAAATACGGATATGCGTGGATTACCGGGCGGTGAACGACGCTACCATCAATAACTGCTACCCTCTCCCTTGAGCCAATGAACGTTTTGACCAACTCGGAGGGCCTCCAATTTTCACCAAAATGGACCTGCAAAGCGATTATCACCAGATTCACGAGGTTGACATTGACATCGAGAAGACGACGTTCCAAACTCTTCACAATCATTTCAAGTTCACGGTAATGCCGTTTGGACTCAAAAACATCTCGGCAACGTTCATGGCGGCAATGAACAAAAACTTTTACCCATACCTTGACGATTCTGCCTTGGTATACCTTGACGACATTAATGTGTATAACGGCACCCTGGTGGAGCGTGATGGACACCTTTGAAAAGTTCCATAAGTCCTACAAGGAGAGAAGTTCATTCCTAAAACTCTCGAAGTGCGACTTTGGTTGCTGTTCGATGGAGTTTTTGGGTCACGTCATCAACACCGGATGGATAACAATGGATCCAAAAAAAGTGGAAGCAGTCGTTGATTGGTCGCCGCAGACCAACGTTCGAGACGTTCAAGATTTTCTTAGCTTATGGGACTTCTATTGGCATCTCATACAAGATTACGGCCAATTGTCAGTGCCTCCCTTCGATCTTACTCAAAAAGCAAATGAGTGGCACGGGAGAGGACAAATAAGAAGCGTTCACTACTTTCTGGAACGCTATAACCTCGGCGCCAGCCCTACGATTAGAGGATCCTTCGGTCAACTACGTCATGGCTACGAACGCTTTAGATGAAGCCATTGACGCAGTCCTCATGCAAGAGCATGGCAGTGGAGTGCAACCGGTTGCATACATGTCCAAAAACATGCAAGGACCAGAACTGAACTACGTCGTACACGAGCAGGAAATACTTACGGTCGTTCATGCATTAAAGACATGGTAGTGCTATCTAGAATGCCGATGATTCATTGTGTGCACCGAGCACCACACGCTGAAATATTTGAAGATGGAGCCAAACCTTAATTGACGTCAAACACGATGGGTGGAGATCCTCAAATCCGGGTTTGACTACGATATTGAGTACCGACCATGCAAAACCAACCCGGCAGGAGCGCTCAGCCGCCGACCAGATCTAAAGGCTGAGACAGCAACACTAAAGATGCAGCAAGATCCGTATCTCAAGTAGTTGTTCACACAAGACTATGACCAGCATGGCCAATACGAAAAGGAAAAACTGTGGTACGACGCACCCTATTGGCGCGGACGGTTCACTCGCTAGTTAGTCGTTCCCCTAAACGAGGAATTGCGCCGCATGCTACTCAAAGAATACCAAGACGATGGTCAAGGTTGACATTTCAGAGAAGACAAGACGTTAAAGAAGCTCATGAAACACTGGTTGTGGGACAAGATGCAAACTGGCATGGTCAACTTCTGCAAATCCTCTGACACGTGTTTGCGAGAAAGTTCTCGTCCCACACGGCCACCCGGACTTTTCCAGCCGCTCCCATTCTGATGGAACTGTGGAACGACATCTCCATGGACTTTGTCACAAGACTACCAGTCACACCTGAGGGATATGACGCAATCTCTATGGTCCTAAACTGTCTCACTTTATCCTTGATAGAATGCATGCAAGGAGATGCTAGGCAAAAGGGGCAGAAATCAACAACAAGGGTCTGACGAGCACGACGCATCAATGCGTCTGGCTGCAGGCAATGTGCACAAAGAGAGAACACCTGAGGCCTAGGCAGCCTAAATACTGCCTCAGACCTAGTGGGTGCACGCACACACGGCGCGCACAGGAGCATAATTTCTGGCAGGACAAAACAATGGCAAAAACACAGTTTTGGGCATAACTTCCTGCAGACACGTCAGAACGACAAGCCGTCTGAACCAGAATTGCCGCGTTGACAAGAACTACATCCTAATAGGCTGCATGCCTATGTTATGTCCTACAGCAAGTATCTAACTAAGAAAGACGTCTTCTGGACACCCATCTAGCCGCGAGTCTTCTGCCACCGTAACCACGTCAGTGATCTGGACGTGAATGGACATGAGTGAAGAGGTCACCATTAACCGTGTATGACACACACAACAACACTCCCCAATGACTGGAGAGTGTCACATGTCCATGCACATGCAGACACTAACGCTGTACATGGCAAGATACACATGAACGCTACAGGCAACAGGCACAACACAGGCAAGATAGCATGTGAGGAGTCAACCTGCAATGAGAACAGGGCAGATTCCCATGGAACGAGTTGTTGCATGAAACTTCAAACGACCTAGAGCCTTGGTCAGAAATTCAGCATGCTACCTCTCAGTGACTCGGGTCTTGCCACAATCAACTAGGTCATGCACAAATGATGCTTGACGTTGATGTGCTTTGTACGTGCATGAAACACACCTGAGTTCTTGGTGATTGCCTCTGCGCTCATGTTATCACGCTGAAGCACCACAGGGGGAATGGACTAACGTAGTTAACGTAGCAGACAGACAAGCTAGATGCACTCAGCTACTACAACACCTATGGCAACAAACTCTACCTCCATTGTGTTGCGTGCAATGCAGCCCTGCCTCCCACTACGTCAAGACAAAGCAGTACTCCCAATGAGGAAGACGTAGCCGGTGCGACTCTTGCCACTTGGACTCCAAGCCCAATCATTGTCTTTGTACCGTTGAGCATGATGGACACCTGACCGAAGCATAGACCAAAGCGTGCAGTGGAAATGACATAATGCACACATCAGACGGCTGCCTCCATTGTTTGCTGACGTGGAACCTGTGAGAAGTGGGTGAGCAGGTTAACGGTGGAGGCAATGTCAGGGTGTGTCGTGGTGGCCAAGTACATGAGCAAGCCGATGACTCGCAAGTACAGGGTCACGTCGACTTGCTTCCCCAGGTCTGGCAGGTCGTCCACCTTCAAGGTGCCCTACCCTTCAAGGTTCACGAGCGTGGAGGCTATGCAGACAGCAACAAGGAGACCATCATGGTGCTTCCCTACAGCCTCTGTGTAGTGTGCCTGATGGACGTGGAGCATGTTGCGAACACGGTCACGCACAATCTCTATCCCTAGAAAGATAGAGGCCTCAGAGAGGTCTTTCTTTATGTAGGCAAAGGAGAGAACGGCCTTGGTGGCATTCATTTCTGCCAAGTTGGGTGAGGCAATCAGAAGATCATCCACGTAGACGAGGATGGAAGTGGACTATGAGAGGAACAATGATGGATCAACGTTCCAGTAAACGTACCCGGTGCCTCTCAACGTGCCGCTGATCTCCTAGTTCCAGTAGCGAGGTGAGTGATTCAAGTCGTATAAGGGCTTGCGTAGCAGGTACACGCGTTCGGTGCCATCCTCAAAGCTTGGTGGTTGGACCATGTAGATCTCCTCCTCAAGGTCCCCGTTCAGAAACGCGTTGTTGACATCCATCTCATGGAGCTCCTAGTGGTGCTGAGTGACCTGGCTTAGTAGCGTAAGAGTTGTCGTCATCCAACCAACAGGGGCAAAGGTTTTGGTGTATTCCACCCAAGGGACCTGGGAGATCCCCTTTGCTATCAAGCGGGCTTTGTAGCACTCCACCTTGTCTCGGTTCAGCTTCTTGCGGAAAACCGACTTGGCCTTGGTGGCCTTGCGGTTCTTCGGCAAGTCCCAACTCGAAGATGCCGTGCTCATGGATGGCATCGAGCTCAGTCTGGTAAGAAGCTTGCCACTGCTCGGCACTGGGGGCTGACAAGGCCTCAGGCAGAGTGGTAGGATTGGGAGACGAAAATGGCACATTGCGTGTGGCTAGGGCATATGCCGTAGACGGAGAGCCGACCGTGACCATGGACTCAACCGCGTCACGAGAGAGATCGCGCTCGTGGGCAAGCAGTTCCATGCCAGTGGTACAGCCAGGGTGACTCTCTGTGAGGCCACGAACACTCAGGCCAATGGCCTTTGTGCTAAGGCCACCACTGACAACATTGTGCGTGGGAAGAGGTCAGAGACGCTTGCCTACATCAGTGCTAATGACCAGCAAGGGAAGGTGAGGCACCAATCGCCTTTCCTCGAGACTGCTGTCGACAGTCAGAGCAAGGCGAGGTCACCCGCCAGGTGCCCGCGCATAGGGGTTAGATGGGACAGGAGAAGGGGCCAACACCAACTCAGATGCGGGAGTGGGTTGTACGGCAGGCATGTCAGCAAAGGATGGTGAGTCCGTAGTGATAAGGGACGGCTCCGTGCCAGAAACGGACGCATTACATGTCAAGGATAGGGATGGATTCAAGCCAAATACGGACGCAGGGTCGGACAAGACTGGGGACAGGGTGGGCTCAGAGCCAAACGCAGATGCAGACTCAGACGACGGCTCCAATGCAGACGCAGACGCGGGCAGGGGCACAGAGGCAAGGGTGGTAGGGCGAGCCGTAGATGGGTCAGGGGTGGAGGCGCCGACGGGAACAGCGCTCGGAGACAGTCATTGGGGTGTGGGCAACGGAGTGACCACACTAGCCGCGGGCACTTAGCCAACTGTGGCAAACACCTCCCTTTCATGAAGAGCCCTGGCACACCCAGGGCCACGAGCAGCGCGGAGAGCGTGGATGAGAGTGAGGTCTCGGAAGGTGAGATGCCAAAGGAAGAGAGCATCACGTGACTCCATGGGATGCCACTCGGGGTCCCAGATTTTCTAGGCCTTGGACCACAAGGCCACGCCGACAAATGCGCAGATGCAGCCCCACAAGGACAACTTGCTCCCTTGCTGCTCCGGTGTGAACCAAACGCAGGCGTCGGAGCCCAAGACATGAGCCAAACACAGATCGGCACGATGGCCATACCAAAGCTCGTAGAGTATGCGATGTCCTAGGGAGAGACCGTGAGGAATGCGGTTCTAGACCTAGGTCATGTACGCCATGCCCCCAAAGGCAAAGGCCTCAAGCATGGCGCGGACCGCATTCTCCATGGTGCCGTTCCAGCACTCCGAGACACCGTTCTGCTATGGGGTAGTGGGAGCAGAGAGGTTGTGGAAAACACCCTACTCGGTGAAGTGGCACGGCATGTCGTAGAGGAACTCACCACCGTGATTAGAGCAAAAGGTTTGAATTGTGTGGCCGGCCTGGCGTTCAGCCATGACCAACCACACGCGGACACCGATGGTAGCGTCGTTCTTCTGACGCAAACTATAAACCTAGCGCATGCGAGTGAATTCATCAATCAATGTCAAGACATTGCGACCACGGTCCTCCTAAAATTTGATGGGGAGCTGGCCCATGAGGCCAGAGTGGACAAGCTCTAAGGGCCGACGAGCCTTGGAGACTAACTCAGGGGTAGGTGGACCGGAGTAATTTGCCTTCAGCACAGGATAGACAGGTGGTCGTGGACGGTGCATCAAAGGATACCATATCAAGACCTAGAGGAGGCTGAGTACGGACCAGCCCGTTGACAGCCCCTAGGTGCAAATGACAGAGGCATCAATGCAGGGGATAGTGATGCTCATGGAACAAAGCATTACCAATGAAGACATGCACACTGGCAGAGGGAGGCAAAGGGGGAGCACTGGCAGACGACTCAAAGATTTGGTAAAGGTCATCGACGACCGTCGCACTGAGAACGGTCTCCTGGGTCTTGCACACGAAGATGCGAGCATCGGCAGCGGTGTGCATGACACCCAGACCCATCTTGGTGAAAGGATAGACAGATAGTAAGCTGAGTTCAACGTCAGGGACAAAGAGGACATCGAAGATGTATACTGGACCAGCTTGGCCGTTGAACTGCACAACCCCAACACCTTGGAAAGGGACCTCATGGCCAGCTGTAGTGCAGACAAAGCAAATGACGCCAACAAGATGCAAGAAGATAAAGGCGTCACAATGACACGTCATGTGATAGGTGGCACCAAATTCATCAACCCAGGTGGCATCCATGACACGCATACAAGGGACATGGCACTCATACATGGAACAAGGCGCGGCTGCAGGGCGCTCGGCGGGTGACGCGACAAGGCAAGCGACGGAGCGCACATGGGATGAAGGCAGGCAAGACACATCATCAGGTCCTTCATGCGCACACGCCTGTACAAGAGGACCGCCACAGGCATCGTCACATAGTAAAACACACAGTCCATATGTTGTATGACCCTTTGGCTCAGTCAACCCACTCGCACCTCCCTAAGATGAGCACAGAGCAGAAGATGGTGCTGCTCGGTGATTGCCCTCTCCCATTTGGTGAACGCCTGGTCGCAAGGGTCGTGTCATCCGAGCGGTTGGTCGTGACAGATGTCTAGCGCAAGCATGCCTCATGCGCCTGCTGCACCCCGCTCGTGACCTTTGCCCAGTCCAATGGGCAGCCCGTCAGGCGAGTGCTAGCAGAGTAGCGATGATCACCGCCGAACTTGAAGCACACAAGACGGCGGCCCCCAGTGCTCCGGAGACACTACTACCACCGCTCATACTTCTGTTGCTACTACCACCGCTACTACTACGGCAAACGCTGCTCATGTTGGTGCCATTGCTGGTCCCACCATAGCTGTTGCCATCAGTAGACGGTCTGCAGCCCCTCTTCCCCTGAGCTAGTGCCGCTGTCGTTGTAGGAGGCAAGGAGGAGGACATAGCGGCAATTGCAGATGAAGTGGTGCTGCAATGGGCGTAGTTCGTTGCGTCCATGCCGGTAACCTGTAGGAATTAGACAATGGCCCAACGCAGCAATGTCCCATCGCTCCCCATGTTGCGTAGCAGAGATTGGTTGAAGTTGTTGAAAATACGGGCGTAGTCGGGTTGGATGCCACAGAGGATCATCCGGAGGGTTGAGTATTACCCACGGGAATTGTCTCCCAGCTCCTCATGTAGTTGGATCGCCCTACGCCAATTGTCAACTGCGGACTCCTTAGGATTTTGTAGAGGGAGTTAAAGTCGGCAAGGCATTGGGATGTCAAGGTCGAGGTGGCGCCATGAAGAGGGTGACGTCCTGCGCCCATGCCGCGCAAGTGTTGGCTCCAGAGCCGATCACTAGGTCACCAAGGAAGTGGTTGAAGTCCTTCGTGAAGTCCAGACCGGCCTTCATCAAGCCAGAGGCGGCCCGGACCACCATCTGTGTCTGGGCGGGCTCATACGCCTGGTATGGGGTGCAGTAGTAGGTGAGGACCCCCCCGCTCATGGCCCACATGCGAAAGCGCAGCTCCCGGGACTTGTAGTCGTTCACACTCAAAAGACGAGTGGGTCCGACTCAAACCACTAGGGTGGCTTAACCGTCGGCAGAGCAATGGCCGAAGCTACTACGGGAATAGGCGTAGAGGAGGCAACCCCCTTGTCCACACGAGCCCTCAAAGCCAGCTCCTCAAAGCTCAGAGGGCGTGATGAGCCCAGACGAAGGTCAACATTGGAGCTCGTGCCCTGAAGGGCTGCATTTGCGTCACGGGCTCTGCGGCGTGCCTCCAAGCGCAAGAGGCGTGCACGTAACAACTCCTCCTTGCCCTTATCTCCACAATTAGGAAAAGATCTCGGTTATCTAATCATCGTGGCTGCCATGGGCGGGATGGTCCTTGCTCGGGTTTGTGGACTGATGCTAGTGCTGTGGCAGTAAGCCCCTGACTAGGTCTTATAGCTCAGCGACCTGCCTTGTCAAAGTCTGGTGGCTCTTCGCCCATAAGTCTACCTGCGTGCGCACTTGGCACGCCAAGTCCTCGGATTGGGCGGCTTCTCCTGCTGCTACTACAGATGCTACTGTTACCACTATTGTTGCTGTTGTTACTGCCTCTGTCGTTGCTAGTGGAGCTACTATTGCTACTGCTCCTGTTGTGGCTACAACTGTTGTTGTTGCTACTGCTTTCTATTGCGGCGGCTGCTGCTCCTGCCGCTATGGTGATGATGGCGGCAACGGCGCTTGCCCCTGACAAAGCTGCCCTCGACAATTGCATTGGTGGTTGTGCTGGTGGGGGTTGGTTTTGACATGAAGGACGGTTTTTGTTTTTGAAGTGATGACACTGCCGGCAGTGCTAGCAGCGACGGAGATGGTCGATTTCGACGGCCATGCTTGTCGGGTTGGCGACCACAGTGGCCGAGTCGGCGGCCACCCTGGCCAACAACGTCAACGGCGCCACTGCATTGTTGCCAAAATGCTGTCGGTGGCACTGCAAGTGTTGCTACCGGTGGTGCTGCCGGCGATGCTATTGAAGGTACTTCCGACAATGCTACCGGTAATGCTGCCGGCAGTGTTGGTGGTGCTGTCGACGTTGCTGCCGATGGTACTTTTGGCTGTCAGCCATAGGTAATACTGGCGGTGGATAAAGTCAGCATTGCCCACGGTGTTGACGACGGTGGAATAACGTGGTGGCAACACCACCCACGCTGCCACTATGGCTGCTGCTAACTCTACGGCAGCAGTGTAGCTCTCACAGCGTGCAAAAGCTCCTAGGAGTGCCAGTGACGGTGGTGACTCTCACCGTTGCTGCCAGAGATGCGTCTCTATTGCACAGCCAGCGAGTGAGGTCTCGTTGCTCTGATACCATGATAAAATGCACGCAAGCAGATGTTAGCCAAAAGGGGTAGAAATCAACTACAAGGGTTTGAAGAGCACGACGCATCAACGCATCTTGCTGTAGGCAATGTGGAAAGAAAGAGAACAACTGAGGCCTGGGTATCCTAAATAGTGTCTCAAAACTAGTGGGTGCACATTCACAGAGTGCGCACAAACGCACATTTTTTGGCAGGGCAAAAGAGCGGAACTAACACTGTTTTGCGCATAACTCCCTATACACACGTCAGAACGACGAGTCGTCTGAACCAGAACGGCCGCATTGACAAGAGCTACTTCCTAATATGCTGCACACATATGTGCTATCCCACAGCAAGTATCTAACTAAGAAAGACGTCTTCTGGGTACTCGTGCGGCCACCGTTCTTCTGCCACCTTAGCCATGACAAGGATCCGCACGTGAATGGACATGAGCCAAGGGGTTACTGTAGGTCGTGTACGACACACACAACAATCATTCTAACTACGACCACCGTCAGCGCCAAGGGGACCTCATGACTGTTTTCAAATAACATCGCGTGGCTACACAACGTGCCAAGAACCATCACGAGCAATAGGGATGCTCTATTTAATATTCTCCGGCGCAAACTCGCTACGGCAGTCAGATGCAACTTTCAACAATGCTCCATCCTCAAACCGACGGCCAGACAGAGCGGACCAATCAAACACTCGAACAACTTCTCCGAACGTACCGCAAACCTCATGGGACAGGTTGGGCAAAAAAACTCCCAACAGTCGAAATCACATATAACTTAGCGATCTCCACCGCTGAAGTAAAACTCCGTTTGAAGTGGTGCATGGCAAACTTTCCGCTACACCAACCGGATTACATAGCAAGAGCAACATTCCTGTAGTCTACATCCAATGCCACAACTTCTTTACCATCACGGATGAACATGGCAGAAACTTTTGAAGACGCAAGCAGCGATGAAACGAGCACTTGGCCGACATCGTAGCGCCAATGTTTTCACTACCGGCGACAAGTGCTTCTTTGTTCGACCAACATCAAACTCTATGGAGCCGATCTTTTTAAGCTCAAGCCTTGATGGTTGGGACCGTTTGAGATCGAGCGCGTGAAAATTCCCTGTGGTTGAACGACTCAAACTCCCCAAAACTCTGCATGTTCGTCTGCTGTTCTATATCAGCAGACATGAGAACTATTGAGACCCGCAAGAGAACTTCTCCGCCAGGGATTTACCTCCCCCCCTCTTGTCTATGTGGACGAGGACACAGAATGCTTCATCGAGGACATCCTTGGCCATGGACACTATGGTAAAAGAACAAAATATGTTGTCAAGTGGCACGGCTATGATGCAACGCAAAAGAGCTCGGAACCTTACGACAACCTTCAAGATGTCGATCACCTTATCGACGACATTTAGCGCCGACATTGGGCCACATCACTGCACGTGCTGGGACATTGCAGCTAAAAGGGGGGGGAGTGTTGCAAACCAGACGTACACGAGTCCCTTTCCTTTCTCAGTGGGCATTTCTCTCATTACAAAAATAGCCCATCGTGCGTCCAGACCTCAATTTTCACTGAGATGATTGAGGGAAATTCAACCAACTACCCTCGCCCTCTAGCACACCTTCTCACACTTTCAGACAACATCGACCAATTCTGAGAATGTACAAAAGAAGTATCAGAACCTTTGAGTTGACTTCTTGATGCACCGAGAAACATCTCAATTTGTAAAGATTCATCTTGCATCTTCGGTGATGATCCTTGAAGTCCCCAGACTTCTCGGTGGAGCTTCCCGAACTTGACCACTCACGACCCGACCCCACAGCAGTTGCTCGACAATCGACCCAACGACCCCGACTTTGCCTCATTCGAAACTCGACACTTGTACATATATATTCGATCACCATAACTGTTGTCATCGAAGTGCACTTACCACTAATTAAAAATTGTTCAAGTGTCAAAACATCAATCGTATTCTGCCATGCAACTTCTACGTATTCACCATCTACGCGCCGTTCGGCATAATAGACATGACCATTTTTTTGCTTGGTTGGTGTCGCATGCCATGATGAAGTATGAAAACGAACTCAACACCTAGGTGATTGTTTATCGGTGATAGGGTAGAGTCACACTTCAGGTTTCATGGTCCTTTTTTTTGGTTACGTAGAAACCTATTGTTATCGGTTTGTGGGCCTGTTTTGGATACGTCCGCCAACCTGCAATCTGTGAACGGTACTCTGTTTCCAAGTGGGACATACAAAATAACACAAGAATATCTAAGAGGGTCGATTTTTAAAGACGTACTAGCTTTGTTTCTCTCACACGCTTCGGACTGGTCAACAAGACGAGCTTAGTTGACCACATCACTCTCCGGATGCGAGAGGAACTAGCCAGGAACAAACTGCTACACGCTCCAAGACAGCTGAGCCTACATACTCGGATCCAAGTTTCACTACACCAAAACTGAACGGTTAGATCAATGTGCTTAAGAAAGGGGAAATGTTTTGAAACATGATGTAACTTATAGTCTATGATGAATTATTCACCTTCTTTCAAATGAGTTTTTTGTCACACACGTAATCACAACAAATCATTGTCATTGGATCGTTGGATCGTATTAATGTGAAGAAAATACTACATAGATTTAATGTATATGATACAAATGACTCAAATATAAATTTTTAAGATTCATAAACGACTACATGTATATGCACATAGACATGGACACATGTATGGATACAATAAATGTGTGCAGGGTACTCCCTGGAACAAATCCATTTGTGAAAATGGGTAAAATACAATATTTTTAAAAGAAAATTGATTTCAAAATGTTGATTTGCACATGTGATTCCAAAAAAGATTTCTTTCACAAAGGTCACGTTTGAATGTACTTTTGGAGGCGTACAAGCATAATAATTATATCAAACAAAACAAACGCATTACACATAAAGTTTAGATGAAGTGGAATTTTTAAAATTATGTTTCTCCCTATTTTTGTCTTCGAAACTCTTTTGGTTTCACTTATAGCCGACTTTGCAAATCTTACAACGTAACCATGTACACCTTAGTGCAACATTCGATCCTTGTTTTGAGCTTGCGCCCTAGAGGTGGAAAACCTACACTAGTACCTTTCGGGCGGAACTTTACAGGCAACCTGTTGTTCCACGTGGGGAAAGCCACGCCAAGGAGGGTACCCCAAGGGGTTATGTGGGAGTCGCACCCACCAAAACTACCCCTAGTGAGAGTGTCATAACGCTCTCAACGACAAAAGGAGGAGCGGGTTTGAGTTGCCAAAGTAAAGCCCGGCTCAAAAGTTCGTGGACGATTGGAGGTGTTTTGAGAGGCTTTGAGATTGTCAGAAGGTTCTCACTGCTTGATCCCATTTGAGAAGACCTGGGTTGGATAGAGCCCTCCTTATAGCTTGGGAGCGTTCCGGGGGTTGAGAATCAAGGACGACATGCACTTACGAGGGGATTATCTGAAGAAGGGCTTGGAGGTAAGGTTGGAAGGGGACGTCGGGGTACGAGATGGATTCTCATCGGTGGAGCCAAACTTGGTGGATATAGGACCCGAGTATGAGGGCCTAGAGAAGGCGGGTTTGTTTGTTGCGTGGAGCGTAGAAAAGGAGGTCCAACTCATGCAGGTTGCGACCTGAAAAGTAAGAGCGATTTATCCAAGAGAGTAGTTCGGAACTTCGCGTCATGCGAGGGCACTGAAAAAAAGTAATGTTTGATTGTTTCTTCTTGGTTGCATCGAGGGCAATGGCCTGAGTTTGGGAGGAAGTGGTAACGTTGTCGCACCTTAATAGACCGCAAGAGGATGCGGAGGAGGGCATCTAGTGCCTTAGGAGGGAGAAAATTCGTTGATAGAATACTGGAAGGATGGCTTTCCAGGTGAGCTCTTTCGGTGTTTGTTGGGACCACTTTGAGAGAGGGGCTACAACTCTCGGCGGGGGAGAGGAGGCCAATAGTTGCTTCGTTGAGGGAGGCTTTTCATCAAGGCTAGAGAATCCATGAGCAGGAAAGAGTGTGTGTCCAGCGTGGGTAACATATGTGTCGTCTCGGACGAAGGCATGTGTAGCCACATGGATGGGGAGGTGAACCCGCGGGAAAAGGCCATGGGGGGTTAGAAGGTTGGTCTCAACGTCAATGGAAAATAGTTTGCACACAAAGTAGGAAGGATGTGCTTAAATGTGGAGCTAGATCTCGTGTGGGTGTATTGAGAAGGTTCCTCTTTGTATGAAATAGTCGAATAGGGTGGTTAGATGCAAGGCCAATGGAGGGGATGCTAGAGTTGTTCGCCAGTCCTGTGGCAACAATCGAAAGATTTTGTTGAGAAGTCCAATTTCCAAAGGGGTAAAATCATGGGTCACTAGTTCTGCGTTGGTGCATTTACGATATGAGTATCCGGGTGTAATATTACATATGTTGTTGAGCCGGAGTTGTTTGTGGGGGAGGAAAGCTTCACATGCGCGGATGCCACAGGGTGCGTTCGACGAGCGACGGATCCATCTGTTTAAAGCCAGCGGTTCTGCAAAGAGGTCGTCTCGGCACTGAATTGGAGGGAGGATTGTTGGCTTGGTCGCAAAGAAGGCGTGGGTGTATGCTTACCATCGCTCGGATAGGTGTAAGGGCAAGGACTTCGGGATGTGTGAGTGTGAAGAATTGTCCTTGGTAAGGGAAAGACTGGGAGGCAAGGGAGACGATTTTCCACGGACGAAGGGGTGGCGAAGGAGGGAGTAGACCCACTTGGCATGCAGCGTGCCAATTTTGTGGATGGGGTGAACCACACCTAGTCCTCCATCTCTGGGGTCGGCGGTTGCTACTGAAAGAGGTATGAGTTTGAGAGATGTGGAGACTCTTTGCTTGTGAGATTGGTGTGAGGTTCCATGGTCCTTTATCCATGATTGAGCGAACGTTGTAGTTCTCAATTCCAGACGTCAAGTTGTGTTGAGATTGACGAGGGATACCCCAAGCGCTTTTTGAATGGATCTCCTCCAGCTCGACGCTTCCGATGGCGTCGATAGATCCTTCACCGGCAATTTCCCTGTAGAGCTTTAGGAAAGTCAGCAAGAACGGGGACGTTTTCCCGGAGGGGCCAAATCACGGAGTTCTCGATGGGCGTCGAACGGTTTTGGCGCCGCAAATTCCGGAAATGAGTCCGAGGGTTTGAGCTCTCGTCAAGCACGGGCAGGTCAGAAACATATCCGGGCAGTGAAAAACAAATAGCAAGACCCGCTCCAGCTGCTTCAGCTGCTTCATCTGCTTCTTCCGCTCCCACTTGCGGCATCCCTATTCCCACACGAGACGAGACGAGTTTTTGAAGATTGGCCTCCTCCCCCTGCTCGTTGCACCTGCCCATGCCACCCCAGAACCGGGCGTCCGTCTCTCGGGAGCTCAACGAACCTCGCCTCGCAACGATTTCAAAATATTTATGACATGTTGATCGGACTGAGCAGCCACCACCGCATATCGGATTTCACTGTGCGTATCGGTCCGCGTTGCGCCGTCCGATCACATCGCCCCGGAAAACTGTCAAGGCATCGAGGATCGTCTGAAACCTGTTTTTTTTTCATTTCACGCGTCGTCCCACTTGCCCGTTCGAAACCCTAGCCACTTCCGACAAGCGGCACAACTTTTCCAACTCGCCATACCTTCGCCAGGCTCCACTCAACCCACCACGCAACCACTTTCCGCGAGCCCTTCCGACAGGCCCTTGTGCAGTTTGCCGTCTTGCAAATTTCTTTCGACCTTGACCCTTCTTTCGACTTGGCACTTGTGTTTCGCCCCGGCCTCGCTTTCGACTTTGGCTTTCGACATACCGCGCGTCGCGCCCCTCCGCAGCCCCCCAAGCCATGCCTCCGGTTGCGGCTCGATCCGCAAAAGCCTCCGTGCCGCATGCGGCCTTTCTCCTCGACCACGCGACTCGGGGACCTACCCGCAGCCCCCTCCCCCTTTCCTCCCTTGCCATACTTGCCGTCCTTGACAACCGTCTGTCAGGCCNTAGTGCAGTTTGCCGTCTTGCAAATTTCTTTCGACCTTGACCCTTCTTTCGACTTGGCACTTGTGTTTCGCCCCGGCCTCGCTTTCGACTTTGGCTTTCGACATACCGCGCGTCGCGCCCCTCCGCAGCCCCCCCAAGCCATGCCTCCGGCTGCGGCTCGATCCGCAAAAGCCTCCGTGCCGCATGCGGCCTTTCTCCTCGACCACGCGACTCGGGGACCTACCCGCAGCCCCCTCCCCCTTTCCTCCCTTGCCATACTTGCCGTCCTTGACAACCGTCTGTCAGCCCTCGACTGAAAGCAAGTTGGCCTCGCTGCCCTTGCACAGTTTCTTTCTCATGCGCTGACTCGCCATCGAGCGGTGTTCTTTGACTGCCAAGGCTGTTGGTTGGCTCTCCATCCAGGGGTTGTCAAGGGGTTGCCATAGACAGCAAAGACGGCTGTTCGGTGCACAAAGGGTACGAAGGGGAGCTTGGACCTGAAGAGCGAATCGGACCACGACGGTCTCCAGCTGGCTTCGTCCGTGCTCATTCTGAAAGGCGGAGGAGGAGGAGGAGGAGGAGGAGGAGGAGGAAACGAAGCAGAAGAAGCAGAAAACACGGGAGGGGATGGAAGGTGGTCCGTACGAGCATGGCTCTTCGAACGGAGGCATGCAGCAAGCAATGCAGGAGGAGGGCATGGGTCCAGGGGCGGGGATGGGGGACGGGGCTGCCTTCAGTGACCACAGGGGAATAGCGGAAGAAATCATTTACAGCGGCGGTGGTTTGCCTGGAGATTTGAATGCTGCCTTCAGCGGCAACGCCCCTGCCTCTGAGGGCGTAGAAGTTCGATTTGGGCAAGGAGGAGAGCAAGAAGGTCTGCATGGGGATTCGAACGCGTCTGCTGATGGGCCTCCTGTGATGGGACGATGGGACCTGGGTGGGGAAGGAGGAGTGCCTGGGTCGGGGCAAGTGGATGGCGGAGGGGATGGAGGGGGAATGGTAGGTAGCCTGGAGTTTTCCCTGCAGCTCAATCAGCATTCGTACGGACAACAAGGGAAGGAGGCGGAGGGGGAGGCGGAGGCGGAGCTCGGGCATCAGCTCTCCGCAGCGGAGACAGAAGATCACGCAACTGATGCAGGTGCGAGCCTGGCATTACAACAAGACTTTGGTGGGTTGCAGCAGGACCCTGCCTCATGGCAGCAAGGTGGATCTGCGGCTGGTGTGGATGTGGAGGGTAGTGGTGGTCGGACTGAGGTTGGTGCCAGTGGTGACGGTGGAGTCCTATTGGCTGCATGGGAGGTGCAGCAGCAGCAGCAACAGCAAGAGCAGCAGGAACAGCAGCAGCAGCAGCAGCAGCAGCAGCAGCAGCAGCAGCATCAGCAGCAGCATCAGCAGCAGCAGCAGCAGCAGCAGCAGCAGCAGCAGGAGGAGGAGGAGGATGAGGAGGAGCGGCAGCAGGGTGATGGACTGGAAGAGGAACACCATGCTGGTGGCAGCGAGGGAGGTTATGGTCAAGGGCAACTGCAGGTTGCGGGAGAAGAGCATGAGACACAGCACAGAGTTGAAAGGGAGGGGGGACACGAAGCCGCTGGAAAGGAGGGGATTGTGAAGGAGCAGCAGGGCGAGGGACGTGGGGGAGTTGTGGAGGCAGGAGAGCAGAAGATTCAAATGCAGGATGCGGCACAAGAGGGAGTAGATTATCAGACAGATGCCGAGGGAGTCGACGGGCATAGAAACGAAGGTGGGGGAAACAAGGACGCAGAAGCATTGGCGGAGAGTAAAGAGAGAATACTGGGAGTCGAACAAGCTGGAGGAGAGAGCAAGGCCGAGAACGTGGGGCAAGATCCACCATTGTTGACCAGCCCGGAGCAGGAGCCAGAGGATGATGAGGTGGAAGAGGAGGAGGACGAGGAGGATGTGGAGGATGAGGAAGAGGAGGAGGGGGCAGGCGGACAAGGAGGGGATGAGCAAGGGCTGGGGGAGGGGCAGCAGCAGCAGACGGGGAAGCGGCGGCGGCAACGGATGGAAGAGGAGGGGCTGGACCTGCACCAGCTGGCGAAGCGGTTCAAGTCAAAGAAGGATAAGAAGATGGCGCAGCTCATGATGCGGGCCAAGATGCGGCAGGTCGTGGCGGACGCAATGCCAGGAGGGGAGGGAGGAGGAGGAGGAGGTGGATCCTCGGCGGAGGATGGGGAGGATGCGGAGGATGGTGATTTGGGCGATCGGGCGCTGAGCCTCCAGGTGACATGGCTGCGGCCCGGTGCGGCCATGGCGGCGGCCATGGCTGGGGGCGGGATGTGGGGGGCCGGGGGAAGAGGGCTCGGGCAATTTGCGTCATTTGGGGTCAACGCGGGGGGTACCCGGGGCGAGCATTCGGGGAAGAAGACTAAATTGGATGGGGGCGGCGGCTCTGGGATGATAACGCCGATGATGGGGATGGGCATGGG
>SZWC01011747.1:2168-21418 GCA_023375785.1 Penium margaritaceum
AGTCACTCACATACCGTGATCTGACTTCGATCACAGCGCTCTCTGCAGCTCATGTCCCTTCCTGTGAGGGTCCTCGGCGGATGGGGGAGAGCTCTTCGCCAGCGACCATTCCTCGCCAGGCTGATGTGTCCGCTCGAGTCCCCTCTCGATCTCCAGCACTTGATGATCCGGCTATCATTGCCGTTGGTCCAGAGATCCCGCCTGTCCAGCCAGCTTCGCACCCCACAGGTACCACTGCTCCCACGCCTCCTCCTGCATCACCCTCTGTGTCCACTGGCACCCCTGTTCCGGCGTCTCACCCAGCCCAGCCCACTCCTGTCTCTACGTCGGCTGACACTCCTGTCTCAGTGTCCGGGCCAGCCTTGCCCGCTGTCATCCCCAGCTCAGTGTCCCCCACACACGCATCTCCGCGCACGGCTTCTCCGACTGCCTCGTCTCAGCCCTCACCAGCTGTGGTCGTACCTGTCCCTGTGGTCGTACCTGTTCCTGAGCCTGAGGTGCGCCCCTCGACCTCCGGTTACTCCCGTGAGCCCGGTGGTCGCCTTCGACCACTGGATTCTGGAGCTCAGCGAGCTTCGGGTTCCGGACCCAGACGTTCCTCTCGCAGCATCGCGAGCGGTGATCCAGGCACAAAGGCCTTAGGCCTGAGTGTCCGCACTGAGCTTTCAGAGGTACACCCAGCGTGCCCCATAGGGCACGACCTGGTCACTCGCGAGTTCCATATCGCCTGTGACGCAGCAGCTGATCTTGTGGCCGTCAGGCTAGATACTGAGGTGTGTGCACTTGCCACGCAGAGTTCCCCCTCTATGGCGCCGGACCCGAGCACATTGAGGGAGGCTTTCTCATCGCCTGGCGAGCTGCTTGCGAGGATGAGCTTCGTGCTATCCGAGAGGACGGAGTCTACGAGCTGGTCGACCTTCCCCCTGGAAGGAAGCCGATTCAGGTCAAGTGGGTCTTTCGCAAGAAAGTGAAGCCGGATGGCTCACTGGAACGCTACAAGGCCCGCTTGGTCGTCAAGGGGTTCTCTCAGATTGAGGGAGTTGACTACACTGACACCTTTGCCCCTGTCGGCCGCATGACCTCAGCTCGAGCTCTGTTCGGTGTAGTAGCTCAGCATGACTGGGAACTACACCAGATGGATGTGAACAACGCGTTCCTCCATGGCTCTTTGGATGAGGAGATCTACGTGGCTCAGCCACCAGGCTTTGAGGACGGTGGCAAGGTCTGGCGCTTGCGCAAGTCCTTGTACGGCCTCAAGCAGTCTCCACGGTGTTGGAACCGGGAGATCACTGGCACCTTGACTCGCGCAGGATACGTACAGAGCGAGGCAGACCCCTCACTCTTCATCCTACCGACACCCGAGCGGTTTACCGCCATCCTGGTCTATGTTGATGACCTTCTGATCGCGTCTCCGTCGCTGGAGGCCGTGAAGGAGGCCAAGGCTGTCCTGCAGACCGCCTACAGGATGAAGGACCTCGGTCCTGCATCGGTGTTTCTTGGTATGGAGATTGTGCNCGCCGTATCTCGGACTCTGCTTTCGTCGGCAGTGTTCGGTGGTCCTTGACGGCTACACTGACAGCGACTGGGCTTGGAGTCCTGACGGGCGCAGTCGCACTGGCTACGTGTTTCTGCTCGGTGGTACCGCTTTGTCTTGGCGAAGCGGGAAGCAGGGCTGCATCGCACGTAGCTCGTCGGAGGCAGAGTATGTGGCTTTGGGGGCAGGGGCTGCTGAGGCAGTTTGGCTGCAGCGCTTGTTTCTTGAGCTTGGGCAGTCAGTACCCGCCATTGTGCTGCGTTGCGACAACCAGAGTGCTCTCGCCATTGCGGAGAACTCTGGTGTTTTTCATGCTCGCACAAAGCACATTGCGGTTGAGCATCACTTCGTTCGTGATCTGGTGGAGCGACGCGTGATCTCCATCATGTGGGTTGGCACTGACTTGCAGCGAGCTGATTTCTTGACGAAGGCACTTGCCCGCGGAAAGTTCCTGGTGGCCATTCGTTCTGTTGGGCTTCGCCCCGTGCGTGACAGTGGTTGAGTGTGGGATGTACGTTGCCGTCTCATCTGTCTATGTCACTCACTATGTGGTTGTACCAGTGCTGCACGCGTATGGACATGCGTACCATCGGGTCATGGGGGAGTGTTGTGCTTTGTGCCGTTCCTGTACGGTTTACTGTGACCACTCGGCCGTGTCCATACTCGTGCAGATCCCTGAGGCAGGCGGCCCTGGTGACACCGGCGCGACGACAGGCGGCGGACCGCCCGTCTGGAGCTGACCGACCACTATTCCAGAGCCCCAGATGTCACCGGGACTCCTTGCTGTGCCTTCAATGTCTTGCAGGCGCCTTTCGGCGGACTGGGCATGAGGCCCATTTGCATGTTTTTGCATTGCATACTCGCTGTCAGTCAATGGATGCATGCATGTGACCAGTCGTTGCGTGCGTCTTTTGATTCTGCACGTCTAGGTTCAGACGGCGTAGGATTCTGACACGTGTGCGCAGAGTAACGGCCAAAACAGTGGTTTTGGGCCGGTTTTAGGACAGCTCTTGGACTGCCGCGTGCGACACCCGCCGTGCGCCGCGGCAGGTATTTATGCCCTGGACCTGTCAGTTGTCATTTCTCTCTGCATATGCTATATTGAAGCATTCTGACACTTTGACTTGTGTCTCCTAGCCAAACCCTTGCCGTTGTGTGTACGACCTGTGACTGTCGTCACCGTCTGACTAGGCACTGACGCCCGGTCAGCGGCTGTGTTGCTAGGAAGCTTCTACGCACTTTCTCACTCATCTCAGCATCCGGTACAACTTCTTTCTCAACAAGTCATCCGATTGCCGCCTTGTCACTGGAGTGCATGGTTAGCCTTGGGCACAGATTCACCAACAAGACGAGATGTGTGCTGGTCTACGCCGACCAGGAGAGGTTGCCACGCAGACGATGGTGCCCCTGAGCTAAGAGTTCCTCCGATACCAAGTGTAAACCGGACGCGGTGTGCTAGCCTCAACCGGAAGGTGCAAGCACCAACGGACGGCAACGACGACCAAGGGGAGGCCAGTGCACACCTTCCCAAGTTTTCAAAAGCATAGGATCGTCTTGGAGGAGCACAAGAACATTTGTGATGCAGTGGGAGTCAACTGAAATTTTTATTCAAGTTTCAACCTAGAAGACTATATGTACAAGATGACACATCCTAGGCAACCCAGGGTCATCGAGCCGTACACATTCATGTACGTGCCCGGGATGAGCATTATTGTCTCAGCATCATGTTTTGCATATTCTCAGTGTTCCAATACACCGAGAATTGTATCATTTTGTGGAGAAACAACCAAGATATGGCCGTTTTCGTGAACCACGGCAATTCGCCGCTGGTAGCACCACCAACAGCAGTGACGGCCGCCCGAAGTGCTCTTCCTCGTAGTTACACATCGGGGCGCCATTCCAAAGTGCCCTTCGTCCTCAATGATCATATATTTATTGCCTAACCGGGCCCCAAGGCTTTGGCCTTGTTGGGTCTTCCGAGGGTCGAGCCTTGGTCCTTGTGGATGAATCCTCGTCAGCTGTTTTTCCCTCGGCCGGTCCAACTTTTGGCCCGGCGTAACATCCTCGATTCTTGATGGATCGACCTCTATCTAAGGTAGCTCTCACACGGTCTTTTCTGTATATTCTAAATCCACAGTCAGATTACACAAGGAAACCTCAAGCCGTGATCAGTGCCATTGGCACTGTGCGAATTGCAATGAGGATGGCGTGTGACCCATGAAACTAGGAGAGGCATCTTTCTAGTTTGTACCATAACTCCTACAAACGTAAGACATGGAGAGGGTGCGGGACGTGTCATGCACACTCTATTTTGGAATGGGATTATGAAAAGGGATACCTCTACTGGTCAAAGTTTGAGGTTGACCGTAAACCCATTGTTCCGACTTCTCTCCATAAATATACAAGGCGCCTTCAACAAGGTGGACTACATCTATACTTCTCGTACGGGGTGGACGTGGACTTCTTGTGGTGCAGAGGTAGCCCCCCCCTGCTCACTCGCTTGCAACCAGGGGCACAAAGAAAGGTTGTAGTTCTTGATGCCGAACAACTTCCGGCAATGTTGAGTATGCAGGCAGGCGCCTTCGAGGTCCGCGGCTGAAATGTGAGACTCGCCTGACGACGTCACTTACGTGTAAGCACGCTTGCGCACGTGAAAACCCAACGTCATTTGCTCGTTTGTTCTTGGGTGAGCCAATAAGAAGAAAGCTTGCGTGTGTGTGAGCTGGATGGGGGTGCCGAGGCATGGGAGCATGGCCTCAAGAATGGAGGGGATATGCTGATCCATGGGCAGCAATCTTCGCGTCAGATGCCGTCCCGCAATTTCTGCCTGTGATGCGGGTGTTGTGAGTAAGGCGGGATGCTACAGCCGGCATAGTGAAGCAGGTGTAAATCGTTATTCCTTGAAGCTAGTTTGTTTATGCATAAAATTTCATGATTCGCAACAAACAGACATGAACAGTCGCATATTGTCGCAAACCCAAGTCGATTTCCAGCCAATTCATTTTCGGTGATCCGCCCAAAGTTCTGCCCCGCAATCTTGAACAGGCCTGTCAAGAAGTCCCTGTTGAGTCGCTATTCGCTACTTGACCAGCCAGTGACCTCGTGGCAGATGCAAAATCGTGGCTCGAGGCTTGCCGGCCCCTTGCGCTCGCACACGTCGCCAACAGTGTCGAGATGTTCCGGAGAAGGATTTGTGCAAGGGGCCCCCTGGTGGCGTTGTTCGCCGTCCTGGTTCACTGGTCCGCGTTCGACGTTCAAACCAGAAACTGCATGGCCTGGTACTCGGCGCGTCTGCGACAGGTCAACAAATCGCGATGCACGAGGGGGATGCAGCAAAGGTGGAGGAGTGCCTGCGACAGCACAGTAGATAAAAAAAAAGGCATATCCGTTTCCCAAGATTCTGGAAACCCTGACTTCAGCCCGACCCTGCTGCATCAAGGCGTCGCATCAACTGCCGCTGCAACAGCTGCTGCATATGATGCGCCCCGTTGGCTGCTGGGCCAGTATGGTCGCTCAACGTCACCCGCGGCACGCGACGGGCCGGCTCGCCCTTGCGCGACGAAACCCTCCCCCTCCCCCTCCACCTCCGCCGCCTCCCGCCGGCATGCAGTGGCCCCTCGGAGTCAACTCCAAAAGCAGCAAGATGATGACCAACCTAAGAGTTAATGTTGACGAACGAAATTCTGTTCCTTCAAATTATCAACCCTCTGGATTCAACTCCAACGCATACCAAGTGGAGACGCCTAATCGGGACATTGCCTACCCTTCTCTACTGATTCGCACGCAGGGCAGATTCACACACGGACTTGCGTCACAAGCTCAGTCGCATCAAGGGTTTCGAGGAATTTGCTCGGGTCGGATTTCCAAGTCTTTGCTCCTGCACCACAGCCTGGCCGAAGTTCGTTCACCGAACCTGGCCGATTCACGATGGCGAAGGTCGACTCGCCGCCTTTCTCAGGCTTGGGTAAACCCGGTGCTGCGGTGCCAGGCAAAGGACGGCAGCAGCAGCAGCAGCCGCCGCCGCGGCAGTTCAACAAGCTGCGCAGTGCCCTCGCCAAACAGCTGCAGCGACTGTACCGCGGGCAGGGGGTTCTCGTGGTGGAGGNCATCAAGGGTTTCGAGGAATTTGCTCGGGTCGGATTTCCAAGTCTTTGCTCCTGCACCACAGCCTGGCCGAAGTTCGTTCACCGAACCTGGCCGATTCACGATGGCGAAGGTCGACTCCTCGCCTTTCTCAGGCTTGGGTAAATCCGGTGCTGCGGTGCCAGGCAAAGGACGGCAGCAGCAGCAGCAGCCGCCGCCGCGGCAGTTCAACAAGCTGCGCAGTGCCCTCGCCAAACAGCTGCAGCGACTGTACCGCGGGCAGGGGGTTCTCGTGGTGGAGGACGGTAACCGGGTGTCGTACTACTGTTCGCTTTGCAGGTGTGGATGGGCAGAAGCGCTGCATACATGGTCCTTGTTGGTGTTTGCGATTTCGTTTTCTGGCAGAGTCCTGATCTGTTTAAAGCGCGGATGGGCTTGGCGATGCTGGTGTCACGTGGAGTCCGCGTTTGATGTTTTGTTACACAGTTGCTTGCCAAGCCTGTCCAGCGCATCTAGAAGAGTGTCAAGACGACGTCCACATTTCTTCTCCACTCTACGTTTTGCTTGCAGTTGGCTCATTGCCTCTGCCTTCTCATGTTAAGTTCCACCTGCTCCAACAGGAAATTGTCGAGTCCCCCCGAACCTGTCGTCGGCCTGTTGGTGGTGTTGGCGAGTGCAGCAAGTGGGCGTACACAGACTCGAGTCTCGTCGACCACCTGCACGGCAAAGGCCACCGCAGGAGCATCGACGCTGCTGCCTCCAACGCCACCGCAGGCTCTGCAGATGCTGCGTCCGCCTCTGTCATCTCGGGCCCGCAGGAGGAGAAAGGGAGAGAGCATGAGCAGCAGACGGGACAACCTACAGGCTGGCTGTTGAACAACAGGCAGACGACCACTGGTGACCACGGTCACCTCTCTCCCGCGCTCAACGTTCTCGCAGCGGCTGCGGCCGCCGCCGCCGCCGCCGCTGCCGCTCCTGACGGTTCCGCGACAGCTGCAGCGGCTGGAGCAATAGCGGTAGAGGATGCTGGGAGCGGGGACTTGAAGGCGTCTCACCAAGCAGGGAGGTCGTTGTCCGGTGGTGCTGCTGCCTCGCCGTGCCCCAGTAAGGCAAGCCCGGTCTCTCAGCGGGGCGGCTGTGGGAGGAGAGCCGCTGTGGCTCTGTCGACAAAGCCGGGCAAGTGCGCTGCGGGTCTGGTGCCCCCTTGGAAGCTGACTCCTCGCCGTTACCACCAACAGAAGCAGAAGCAGCAGCAGAAACGGCAGAACCAGCTGCGGCAGCGGCAGCAGCGGCAGAAGCAGCAACAGCAGCAGCAACGGGAACAGCAGCAACAGCAGGAACAGGAGGTCGGAAAAGCAGCTTTGTCCTTAGATTTAGTGGACCCTTGCCACGGGCCTGAAGCTGCGGTGATAACTCAACAAAAGCGGCAGCCACTGCATGTGGTGCAGACGGGCCAGCAGCAGTGCAGCGGGGCACAGCAGCTGCAGCAGGGAAGGAAACCACTTCGGAAGAAACACTTGTTCCTCGATCACGACGTTGTCACGGTGCGGATGGACGACGACTCGTGGGATGGCTGGGAGGGCCAAGCCGAGGGTTGCCAGCAGCAGTTGGGCGAGCCACCTCTGGAGGTGAAACAGCGGCATGCGGTGCAGCTGACGGCAGCCGGTTCAGGTGACACTTATCTCATGGCCTTCTTCCTTCCTGTCTTCCATCTCTCTCGTTGGTTAGCCTGCGAGGCTGGTGGTTCCCATTGGAATGCAGTCCGTTACCGGCCAGCTGTCATCTGCCGTACATCTGATTGGTGCCTCGTTCTCCACCTCCTTGCGTTTTGCTCATATGCGCTCGTTGCTGCATTCTCATGGCGTGTCGCCCGGTTCATGACGGCGACGTGCTCAGTGAGCCGGAGGGTTTTGTGTCTGTGGAATGGGCTGTTGTCAGTGAGCACGTTTGCGACCTACCCTCCCCTCCTGATGTCTGTCGCGGGTGTGGAAGTCATGACGTGTGGACGGCAGGAGGTCAACGCCGGCTGGGGAATGCTGTGATGGGCAGTGAAGTCCTAGTGGGAGGTGGGAAGCAGGCAGTGGAGGAGAGGAGTGGGCGCTGGGAGTGGTTGATGGCCAAATCGGTCTGCAGCGGCGGCGGACTGTGGTGAGGTGCGATGGGTGTGTGTCTTTGGGGGGCGGGGGTGTGTGTGCGCGTGTGTGTGTGTATGCATGTTTCCCCATTCTTCTTGGTTTCCCCATTTTGTTTGGTTCCCGAGGGACTACTGCGGAACTCGTGGTGTGTCTGCGTGTGCAGATTCCCCGAGGGCAGGAGCCGTGGGAGTGCAGAAGGTGGTGCCGGTGGGTCTGCACACCGCTGTGCTCCCAGGAGGGGTGCCAGGGCACCAGCATGGGACGGCGGGTGCTGGTGCCTCCACCTCGACGGCCGTTGCTGCGGCGGAGGTGCTGTGGAAGCGCATGCTGGCCGCTGTGGGAGCGAAGGCGGGGGTTGACGCCGTGCCCCGTCTTGGAGGGAAGTCGGCGGATGCTGTCACCGTCGACCCTGCGTGGCACAAGAGGTTACGGCAGCAGGAGGGCGAGCGGCAGCAGGGGCACGGGCCTCGGCAGGGCTTGGACCGGGGTGTGGGTGGGGAGGGCGAGGTAGTTGCAAGGGCAGGCATGGGGAGCTGCCTTCATCCCGGCGGAGCAGTGGGCGGCACGGGCTGTGCTCGCCCGCCTGCTGCCGAGCCGGACGACTGCGGATCATGGGCGTCGGACAAGACGACGGGCTCCAGGCATGGCTGTGGCCGCAGCCCAAATGCTCCTGAGACCTTTGCCCTGGTGGTCATGGAGTTCAGCGAAGATCTGGGCAGGGGCGACGAGGAGGTGGAGGGAAGAGCTGGCGGTGGGGACAGGAAGAGGGCTGGGGGGAACAGAGGGAAGAGTGATGGGGTTGTGCCTGGAACGACACATGGACCCAGAGCTCAGGGAGGAGCAGGCAAGGAAGTGCAGCAGCAGCAGCAGCAGCAGCAGCGGCAGCAACCTTGTAGTAGAAAGAGGGACCGATCAGCCTGTGAGGGGGAAGATGGCGGGGTTCCCGTGGTTGCCACCGAGGAGCGCACGTGCTTCATCTGCCGCCAGTCGATGCACGTGGGCGACGTCGTGGGCATGCTGTGGAACCTGCATACGGACCAGCCGGCGTGCAACAGCCGCAACGACCATGGGGTAATGGCACGGGATGACGAGAGTGGGGTAGTGGCATGGGGTGATGACCATGGGGTAATGGCAGGGGATGACGACCATGGGGTAATGGCAGGGGATGACGACCATGGGGTAATGGCACGGGATGACGACCATGGGGTAATGGCACGGGATGACGACCATGGGGTAATGGCACGGGATGACGAGAGTGGGGTAGTGGCACGGGACTGGTTTGTTCTACTGCATGGAACAGTTGGCATGGTGCTTCAACCACACAGCATGGGTGCTTGTTTCAGATGCCTGAGAAGCATGAATGTGCGTTCTATGTCTTGGCTCATCCCTTTGATCAGTTCTGGATCTGGAGATTTTTTTGGTTGAACAAGCCTTTGGCAAACCTTGATGCAAAACTTCCTCATCATTTCACAAGTGTCAGGACGGGTGGTGGGGGGGGACTGGTTATGCCCATCCTGCCACTTAATGTGGGCTGCCCTTGACCATGCTCCGTGCCATGCTATGCTATCCATGCCATACCATGCCATGCAATGCCATGCCATGTGATGCAATGCAATGCCATGCCATGCCATGCCATGCAAATCCATTCCATGCTATGCCACGCCATGCCATGCCGTGCCATGCCATGCCATGCCATGCCATGCCATGCCATGCCATGCCATGCCATGCCATGCCATGCCATGCCATGCCATCCCATGCCATCCCATGCCATCCCATGCCATGCCATGCCATGCGATGCCATGCAGAAGTTCCACATATTCCACGCAGCGTGCATAGGCGACTGGCTTGTGTTCTCGCGAGCAGCAGCGTCCGTCGCCCCCACTGCAGCTCTCGCCTCCTCCTATCACAGTGCAGCCGCACCGCCTCCCCTCGTTCCTCTCCCTGACGGCCTGGAGAGCCCTCCGCCAGGGCACGCTGATGCAAGTGCGGAGAGGCAGCAGCAAGCCCCAGGGGCAGCGGAGGACCTGGTGGAGGCTGCTCTAGAGAACGTGCCCATTGTCACGTGGCTCATGCCGCTGGGGGTGCTTAGACAGAAACAGATGCAGGAGGGCATGCAGCATCAGCAGCAGGAACGGCTGAAGCAGAGTCAGAAGCAGCAGCAGCAGCAGCAGCAGCAGCAGCAGCAGCAAAGGCAACCACAGCAGCAGCAACAGCAGCAGCAGCAGCAGCAGCAGCAGCAGCAACAACAGCCGCAACAGCCGCTGCTGCCACTACCTGGCGAGGTGTTTTGCCCGGAGTGCCAAGGCACAGGAGTTAGGCCTCCGTGCGGGGGACATGAGGCACCCCGTTATCGCCTGGCACAGGTTAGTGCATCACCTGGGCTTGCATTTGCAGTTGACGCTTCCCTTGCTGGGTGTGGCAATCGGCGCGAGCGCATTCAGTTGGAGTCACAGACTGCCGAGGGTTGAAACACCCATGGCAGACGCCCGTAGGTGCTCCCTGCGTTTCCGTGCATGCTGAATTGCCCAAAGCAAATAGTCTATGTGCCGTGATGGAATGCATACTGCCGTTGGGATGTCCACTTGTCTCTGGATGGCTTGCCAGTGCGGTGCTTCTGTTGCCGTTGCTGTTGCAACGAGGGAGCCATGCCCTCTTGGGCTGTCTAGCACGTCTCGTGGTGGCCACCACAGCTATTGGTCGTTGGTCTGGTGTGCCAACCATGATGACGCGTCCGCCTCCTGCCGTTGGTGCTCGCCGTGGCAGGTGTTTGAGTGGCTGATGACCATGCTGCTCGCGCGGGTGCCCACGACCTTGCCCTGCAACTCTGACCCAGACTCGTCGCCTCCGTGCTCAGCCTCCAGGCTAGGGCTGCAGCCTGGTTCTGGTGACTTGCACACACTCGCACCCTCTTGCGAAGGCGAGAAGGAAAGGCCACTCGGATCAGCATCAGCAGCAGCAGCTACTGCTGGAAGGCGATGCACCAGGAACCTTGAAGCTCCTACGAGCGACGAGTTGGCCATGCCAAAATCGCGGCCTGAAAGGCTGACAAGGAGGAGTCTTCGGAAAAAGGAGGCGGAGGTGGCATCAACGAGTCTGCCAGCTCCAGCTCCGGAGGGGAGGCCGCTGTCGACCTCGGGCCAGCAACGGCTGTGTTTCGAGTCGGCCGAGCTTCAGAAGGTGAGGTGTTGTGTTCTGGCCCAGAACTCTTGGGCAAATCCGTTTTCGCAGTGCGTCAGGCGAATCCCACATGATGGGTGGGTAAATCAGTGTGACTGTCGATTGGTAAAAGCGAAGGAGCACGACAGAGGTCATGCCTGATGCAAAACTCGCCTTAAAACAAAAACCATCATACCCTCCATGCACAATGCCCTTTGTCCAGCAGTCACATACAGAGCCTGATGCGTCACTGCATCGGTGCATGGCCGTGTGCCTTTCTTGAGCATTAGCTGGGGGGCAGCCACGTTGAGTAGACCTGATATGTGTGCCCCCCCCCCCCCCCCCCCCCCCAATTGTCCGTGCAGGCTGTAGTCACGGCGTCGGAGTCCATCCAAGTGTTCCGTGTGTGATACCGAGCTGCTTGCAGCTTGTGCAGGTTGGGAGCAAGCATGAGTTGCCAGTGCTAGACAACCATCGGTTCCGAGCCTTGTTGTGGAATTGGAGTTTTGCAAATGTTTTGCAAAACGTCGCAGTGCTTACAAACCATTGGTTCTGTGAACCTTGTCGCGTGGCACTAGACGTGCTAATTCAATTGGAAGCAAGATGTGGTCGACAAGGATTCATCTCGACACTCTTGTCTTGTGCTGTAAAAAGGATGCGATGCTCCCTCCTCTCCTAGCCTGAACTCATGGGGGCCGTTCGCTGCTGTAATAGACACTGGGGAACAATGCAAGTGACGGGAATTCAAGGGTTGATTGGGCTGCTGTCAGACATGTATGGACAATCTTGTTGTGAGGGTGGCAACAAGAGTAATGGGACTCGTTCTGGGGCTCTTCCTGCTTGAAGTGGGAATGAACCACTGCACTCTTTGTTTCGCCTATCAAGTGAAGAGACCTTCGGCTGTACACGTCATGTGTTGACGCCAAGTCGGACCGAACCCCAAGTGGTCTAGGTTCAAGGGACATGGATGAAGTGGGGGATCCCATTGTGAATGAAGTGCAAGGCGTGCTGCTATTCCGTCAGATGCTGTGACCTAAGTTGGACACCACTCGCTTGGCAATCCACGGTAATTGACAGGTATGCTGCCAATTTCAGCTGCACTTTCTTAACTCTTTGGTATTCATGTAGTTTCCCAGCAGCTTCCTAGATAAGTTGCATGTGACGGGGAGGGTGAGCACTACAGAGGATAAGGCACGCCATGGATGCGGCACAATGCTTGCCTTAGAACTCAAGTTTCACAAGATAAGAAGTGAAGGGGAGTGAGCGAGTTAAAATCGGTGAGCACGCACCCGCACCGAACATCACGCTCAGGTGGGCTTGTGCCGCCACTCGGAGGTCGAGCCCGATCACTCGGCGTTGAACTGAGGGCGGCTACTCACCAGTGAACGGCGTGAAACGGCACAGTGCCCTCTAAGGATCAGCACTCGGGAATATGCAACACCCCCAAAACACTCAAAATCACGAAAGCATGATGCAGGACACCACAATGTACGAACCCTTAACATCTACCGCAACACAAATGGAAAGTCATGCAATGGTCATGTGTGTGCCAGAGGGCACCCCTGGGTCGAGCAGCTGCTTCATGATGCCATAGGCTCCAGTCATGGTGGACTCACATGACGCCTCCCAGGTGAAGCCATTGTCATTTAACATCTACATGTGTGTGCATGAGAGGGGAAGACAAGCGGGCATAGAGATGTGAGTGGCCAACGATCTTCAACACTCCCCCATGACCCGCAGGCAAACAACCGCACACACAGGTGTTGTGATTTGTGATGTTCCTGGCGACCTGTACAATTTACTGTGACCACTGGGCCGTGTCCATGCTTGTGCAGATCCCTGATGCGGACCCAGGTGGCACCGAGGCGTCGTCTGGTGGTGGACGACCTGCTCGGAGCTTATCGACGGTCGCCCCAGAGTCGTAGATGTTGTCTGGGACCTTCTGCAGTTTTTTTGCAGCTCGTAGGATTTTATCGCGGCCTAATTCCGCTATACCCACTGTTTGGGCTTCCGAATTTTCTCCTGGCCATTTCTCGCACTTTATTGACACGGTACTCACTTTACACAAAAAATGCGTGCTGTACCCACTTTTCTCGAAGCGCCTCAAATCATGCATGCCGCACCCACTGTTGGAAACAAATTCACGCTGTACCCACTTTTCTCGAAGCGCCCCCATATGTTTTTCTGGCACAGTGGACATCCAAAGTATTTTTTTGAAACAGTGGCCCTCATAAGTATTATGTACATTTTGTGGACGTTTTACGTATTTTTCTGCCAAAGTGGCCCTCCCATTCTTTTTGTGCAAAAACTAGGTACGACGTCCTTTAGTTGCGAGGACAGTGGGTATGCGGCAAGTGTACCCATTTTATCGGTGGACTGGCCGTGGGACCGATTTGCATGTCTTTGCATTGTGTGTCCACCATTTGTTGCCGGATGCATGCATGTGACTAGTCGTAGCGTTCGGCTTGAGATTCTGCACGTGTACGTTCAGACGGCGTAGCGTTTTGACTTGTCTACGCTGAGTTACGGCCAAAATAGTGGTTTTGGGCCGTGTTTAGGACAGACCTTGCACTGCCGCGTGCGACACCGGCCATGCGCCGCGGCAGGTACTTATGCCATGGACCTGTCATTCGTCATTTCTCTCTGCAAATGCTATTGAAGCATTCTGTCACTTTGCCTTGTGTCCCCTAGCCAGGCCCTTGCCATTGTGTGCATGACTTGTGACTGTTGTCACCGTCTGACCAGGCACTGACGCCTAGTCAGCGGCAATATTGCTAGGAAGCTTGCACGCATTTTCTCATGGTATCAGAGCATCGAGACTCCTCTCGCTCAGCTGCACCACAGAGACGCAGCGCAGGCGGCATCAGTGAGTCACCGCCGCCGGCGTATCCTGGGACTTGTTGCAGACGTTTTTTCAACGACATCATCACTCAGTTCCCACCACCACATCGGGTGAGCTGCGGCATTTACTAGCTCCTGCAACAGCAGTAGCTGCACCACCGGATGGCAGCAGCAACCGTGTCTGGCTGCCAGCCTATACAAGAAAAAAAGGAGTAGCAGCTCGCAGCAGCAGCTTGTGGCGGCTGCCAGCACTGACAGCGCGCAGCGGCGGCAGCAGCTTGTAGCAGCGGCGGCATGAGTAGTCGCGAGCAGCAACAGCAGCGTAGCAGCCGCAGCAGAAGCAGCAGCAGGGTAGCAAGCAGCATTGCAGCTGCTGCAGCGACTGCAGCGCAGCAACAGCGAAGCAGCAGTGGCGGAAGCAGCAGCTACGTAGCAGCAGCATTGCAACAGCGCAGTAGTAGCATTGCAGCTACTGCGTAGTTTCTGCTGCGTAGAAACTTCACAGCACTGCGCAGGCCTGCATGGCATTGCGCTGGCCTGCGCAGCCCCTGCGTAGCCGCGAGGAGGGGGCGACGAGGTCACCCCTACCGGTCACGCGGAGTTCGAGTGACCGTCCAAAAAGAAAAAAAACCGCCGGCGTAAAAAACGCTAGCGAGCAAAAGTTGGCGTTTTTTTTTGCTAGCATAAGAAACGCTGACGTCATCATCGGCTTTGCTGACGTCAGCAGATTTGGGGTCAAAACGTCAATTTTTTGAACGTTTCAACTCTTCAAGAAACGCTGTTGGTTTCTCGTTCGGATCATTTTTACATTCAACCCCGTACTGAGCGCTGACATGGCTCCGACTGGTGACAAAGACAAAGGACCGCCAGATCCTTCTTCCTCCTCCTCCGGGGTCATGAGCCCACGCTCGCAGGCCATTGCGGATCTGCGGAGTTAGCAAGATGAGATACGTCGCCTATAGCAGCAGCAGACCGACGCCATGCGCACGCTCACTGATCTTCTTCCGAGTCAGTCCACGGCCCCACAACACACCTCAGGGGGAGTCGGCGGTGTCACACCTTCTGCACAGCAGTTAGCATCTACACCGAGGACAGCGGCAGGACAGGACCCGCCACTTCCTGATCCTTTGGAGGAGGACCCTGATATGCCAGGCATGGACGATGACACTCCCGAGAGGGAGATTCGCGTACTTCAGGAGCGTCTTCGCCAGTTGCAGACGCGTTCCGGTGTCCTGTTCCCGGCGATCCGATCTGCGCGTGAGACCTACCTCGGCGACTTTCCTCGTCCCAAAGTCTTCCCCATCCCTCGTCTTTCCCATCTTGTGGTTGCTCTCCCTACGGAGCGGCAACCTAAGGAGTTCGAGACACCGCCCCCACGATTTGTCAGCGAGGACAGCTTGCACTGCTGAGAGACCCATTTTCAGGTCTGGGCCACTTCTAAGGGAGTTTGGCTCTACTACCATAGTCAGTACCAGGTTACGGACTGTGCTCAGGTACTCACAGCGACTCGGGCGATGCGCGGGCTTCTTTACGCCATGCCTCGCGAGACTGTCGTGGACTTTTGCCCCTTCCTTGGAGAGGCCGGCACAGGCGCGAGTGCTGACCCATGTCGGGGCTGGGAGCTGGCATTGTCCCTATTTGCTACAGAGACGCACGCCACCCGCGCGGCTCACACTCGTGCCTTCCACTCCCTTCGTCAGGGACCTGCCGAGTCCGCAGCTGCTTACTGGCGGCGCGCCATGCGCATCTACGCGCGCCTTAGGACCGCAGGTTGGACACAGCTGTGGGCGCTTTGCACGCTCATGATCGGAGTCCGTCTTGAGCATGCTGACATCTTCACAAGGTACAGCGATGCCGCGCTCGAGCCTTTCTCCACCTCCCTTCAGCTTCTTCCTTGGGCGCATCAGCTTTTCCTCTAAGTGACATCCCCTCGTGAGGTAGCCATCGCCCACCAGGAGAGTTCACTTGCTGCACAGGTCATCGCGTCACCACCGACGCCTCTCTTGCAGTTCACTTCTCCATCCTTTGGCACGCCCTCCTCTTCCCCTTTCACCCGAGCTACCCCGACTGATACGCAGGGTGTGGCAGTAGCAGCACACGGGAAGAAGAGCAGAAAGATGTGTGGCTCGGGCCAGCAGCAGTCACCGCAGTAGTAGTCATCAGGCGGTAGTAGTGGATGCACTGTTCACTACTACAATTGTGGAGGCGCTCACCGCTAGACCGAGTGCCAGTAGCCGCTCAAAATGGCACGGATTACTCGCGTTCTTCAGGCTACACACACACAGCGGTCTGCGTCAAGGAGCACAACCTCTAGTCGCACGTCGACTACGACCATAGCCGTTCTCGCTTCCCCACCGGCGAGCAACGGAGACCCGGACCCCCGTGATCGCACCATCGCCAAGCTCCGTCAGCTCCTGGCGCTGCGCTCTCAGGGAGGTGCGAGTGTGTCGTCACAGCCGGGTGGTTCATAGACTGTTTGTTTGTCTGTTCTTGTCTCTTGTGGTGACTCGCATGGGGGAGCACAGTTGGCATGTGATGATGATGGGATTGACAGTACAAATTGGATTTCTGAGTCTTACCTTTGCGCTCTTCGTCATTCTCCCTCCTCTGTTGCCGAGCGTCCGTATACAGCCGAGTGTTCCATTGCCCGTTGCACCGTGACGTCCTCTAGTCGTGATTTGGGTGGCACTTGGGTCATCAATTCCGCTGCCACTCACCACATGACATGTTTTCGCAGTGACTTCGTTGTCCTCGGTCTTGTGGCGTCTGTTCGTTCCGTTCGCACAGGCTCTGGTCAGTCCTTACCAGTCCAGGGTGTTGGGGTTGTGTGCTTCGATGGTCCGTGTGGCCCCTTGTATCTCTCCGACATGCTTTTTGTGCCTGACCTTGAGCTCAACTTGCTCTCTGAGCGTGCCTGCACTTTGATGGGACTCTCTGTGGAGCACACTGCTGACTCCGCGACAATGAATAATCTTGATAATCGCATTGTTGTTCTTCGTGCGTTTGTTGTTGATGATCTGTATCGTGTTCCTCAGATCTCCTCTTCTCCTTGCTCCCCTTCCCCTCCTGCTCGTGTGTTTGTCACTACTGTCCTGTCTACTGAGCACCAACACCTACTACATCGACGTCTGTGTCATGTGGACTCCGACACTGTGTCAAAGCTCATTAGGACACAGCCCACCCTCAATCTTGACTCGACCTCTTTCGAGAAGCCGCCCAAGACCGATTGTTCTGTGCTCAGGGTAAGATGCATCGCTGCACTTATCTTGACTCCCGTTCTCGAGCCCTTTGCCCCCTCGAGCTGGTTCATTTGGACCTTCTCGGTCCTCTCCCTGTCAAGTCCTTATCCGATCGGGGACGATATGTCCTGACCTTGACCGATGACTTCACCCGGATGCGGTGGGTCTACAACCTGCGCCACAAGAGTGATGCCGCTCTTGCGGTTTGTCTCTAGCTAGTGATGGCTGAGTGTCAGTCTCGCCACTCGCTGCATACCTTCTGCTCGGATCGCGGCGGCAAGTTTCTTCGCGACATGGACAGTTTCTTTGCCGAGCATGGGATTCTTCACCAGGTCTCTGCTCTTGCCACTCCTCAGCAGAACGGTGTCTCTGAGCGTTGGAACCGTACCATGGAGGATGCAGTTCGTGCTATGCAGTCTGAGTGCAGTCTCCCGAAATCCTTCGCCTTTGAAGGATTCGCCTACATGACGTGGGTCTGGAACCGCCTCCCGCACGGTCCTCTTCCAGACCATGTTACACTGTATGAGCTCTGGTTTGGCCACCGTGCCGATCTGCGTCTTGCTCGTGTCTGGGGCTCTGTGGCTTCTGTGTGGTACACGAAGGGTCACCAGGGGTCCAAGGTCTCTCCGTGGGGTTGCTTGTGTGCCTTCGTTGGTATCTCCCCGTGGTTGAAGGCCTGGCGTTTTTGGGATCCCGCCCGTCGTCGCATTTTTGAGTCCCGCGACACTCTCTTCTTTGAGTCTCTCACCTACAGCGATCTGACCTGGATTGTGTCAATGTCTGTCACACACGTTGCTACGTGTGAGGTCTCTCGACGGATGGGGGAGTCTGAGCCTACGAGCACCTCTCGTCCGACTGATGTGTTCGTTCGAGCCCCCTCCATTTCTCGGTCTCCTGCTCTTGATGACTCGGTGATCATCGCTGTCTACCCAGAGACCTCTCCCGTCCAGCTTGTCTCCTCTCCTGCATCCTCGCGCCCCACAGATACCCATGATACTGTCCCTCTGTCCACTGGTACTCCCAGTCTTGCGTTTCCCATCCGTTCACCAACCTCTCCTCCCACTACATCACCTGCCCCTATGCCTCAGTCCTTACCGGATGTGGCCGTGCCTGTCTCTGTGGGCGATCCTGCTGCCACTCCCAGTCTTGCGTCTCCCATTCGTTCTCTAGCCTCTCCTCCCACTGCATGACCTGCCCCTGTGCCTCAGTCCTCACTGGATCTGGTTGTACCTGTCTCTGAGCCTGCGGTCAGCCCTTCGAGCCCAGGCTACTTGCATGAGCCCGGTGGTCGTCTTCGACCGTTGGGCTCCGGAGCACAGCGAGTGTCAGATCCCGGACCCAAGCACTCCACTCGCAGCAATGCGAGTGGCGATCCCGGCACAAAGGCCCTCGGCCTGAGTGACCGTACACATCAAACAGAGGTACATCCAGCGTGTCCTGTAGGGCACGATCTCGTCACTCGGGAGTTTCGTGCCGCTAGTGATGCAACAGCTAACCTTGTGGTTGTCAGGCCGAGTTCTGATGCGTGCGCACTCACAACTCAGAGCTCTCCCTCATTGGCACCTGATCTGGGCACACTGAGGGACGCCCTCTTGTCAGAGGATGCCGACGCCTGGCATGCCGCCTGCGAGGATGAGCTTCGTGCCATCCGAGAGTACGAAGTTTACGAGCTAGTCGACCTTCCACCTGGGATGAAGGGGATTCAGGTCAAGTGGGTCATTCACAAGAAGGTGAAGCCATATGGCTCACTGGAATGCCAGAAGGCTTGCTTGGTCATCAAGGGGTACTCTCAGATCAAGGCAAGGAACAGTGTTAGCCTGTACAGCATGTCTGTATGCAGTGGGCCGTCAGCCAAGAGTTCCCCTTGTGCATCAAAGATCATGCATTTTTGGTCACGCGTCAGTGCAGACACGCCCGATTGCCGATCGAGCTGCCCCCCCGAGAGCAAGTTCACCTTAAGCCGAGGAACGTACAGGACCCCAGTCAGCCACATGACCCCACCAGGCACTTGCAAGGCGACAGTTCCAATGCCCTCAACACGTAATACTTCCCCGGACCCAGTCCTCACACCATGGACGTCCTGTGTTGCATACAAGGACACGAACAGCTGACGATGCGATGACATGTGATGTGAGCATGCCGTGTCATACAGCCATTCATGCATGTGACATGTGGTCACGTGGGTGTACACAAGTCGCGGACCTGACTGCTGAGTCGATGCAGTGGGCTCTGGAGGATGCACGGCAGGTGTCGCCCCCTGTG
>SZWC01011747.1:28091-54008 GCA_023375785.1 Penium margaritaceum
CTGTTGTGTCCTCCCAGCTTGTGTACATTGGCATGCAGATGACTCACGGTGAGACTCGACGCTACTGGAGTATTGTTCGGTAGAGCCGACGCACGCTGAGGCCTAATCACAATTCGCTCGAGCCTCCTCCCTCCGGCGACGCGCTCAGCTCCATCGGTAGTCCTCCACGGCGGTCAGGCCGCCGGCGGTCACTCCCACTGTAGATGCTACCTACATGCTCCCAGTGTTGTTTTTGGTTGTGCCACTACGTCTGCAGCATCATGTTGTGCCTAGGGTCCATGTCTGTTGCTGTGTGGCACTGTTTGGCATCATTGACTGTCGTAGGCACTACCTGGGTTCGGGTAGCCATAACTCTTTGTTGTTGTTTTTCTAGCTGATTCTGACCGCACGACTGTGTTCGCACTGTCAGTATCATGGTATGGTCCAGTTTTCAGGCAAAACGGACGACACTCGGGTTTTAGGCTGTCGGGCGTCTGGCACGGCTCACCAAGAAAACCTTGCGTGCCAGAAAACAGGTCTAGGAATATTTTCTGATTGGCTGGTTAGCTGACTAACAAGTTCTACACTAGTGGGGGGGAGCTAGAACTCGGAGGGGTCTCCCATTGTTGCTCATTCTTCAATCCTAATCAGTCACTTTCAGTTTCAAGCTGCTTCCTGGCGCTAACACTGGAGTGCGCATTTCTGAGTAACAAACCCAGAGCTTCCAGACTTGGTCTCTAGAGCAGCAGACTAAGGGGGTAGCAGATTTAAGCAACAAGCGTGGAAGCCCGCACGCTGCATCAACAACGCTGTTGTCCCAACTTGCTGCCTAGCGTTTCCATTTTGGTATCAGAGCTAGAGCATCGCAGCAGTAATAGAAGACCGACGTACAGGTGCCAAACAACGTCGGCGGACCTCCACGCGTGCCATTGTAGGGGAAATACTACCGGTTTTTTTCCGACAGCATTGACCTGCCTGGTGGCGGCGTCAGAATTTTTCCCACTGCCACCCGTCCAGGGGAAATGCTGCCGGATTTTCTCCGGCAGCACTGACCCCCACACTTGACGCGAGGAGATGAGCGGCAGGCCACGTCAGGCGCTTGCTGGCGACGACGCACGTGGCGACATCATCTAGGTGTGATTGGCAACAGCAACACTAGCTTGCACCAGCAACTTGTAGTAGCAGCAAGTAGTGGCAGTAGCAGCGAGCAGTAGCAGCAGCAGTAGCGAGCAGCAATGGGCAGCAGCAGCAGCTTGCAGCAACTCGCAACAGTAGCAGCCGGTCGTAGCAACAGTAGCAACAGTAGCAACAGCAGCAGTAGTAACAACAGCAGCAGCAACAACAACTGCAAGAGCAGTAGTAGTAGTAGTAGTAGTAGTAGTAGTAGCAACAACAGCAGTAGTAGCAGCAGCAGCAGCAGCAGCAGTAATGGTAGTACCAGCAGTAGTAGCAACAACAGTAATTGTAGTAGTAGCAACAGTAGTAGCAGCAACAGCGGTAGCAGCAGCAGCAGCAGTAGCAGCAACAACGGCTGCAGCCGCGCAGCAACGGCCCCATCAACGACCACTGCTGATGTCATCGGCCGTCCGTTGACGTAACTACCAAAGTCACTGCTGACATCATCAATAATTGAATAAAAAAACAAAGCAGTATCCCTACACATATCAGAGTAGCATCTGATGACGTTAGCCATCCTCGGCTAACGTCACTACTGACATCAGCATTACAAAAAAACAGAAAAAATAAGAAAAAAACAAAAAAAAACAAAGGAAGAGGAGTACATAATGTTGAAAAATTGCCCCTCCGCATGCCCAAGTGGGGCGCCGGGAGGCGCCGACGAGCCGCCAGAAAGTGGAAACT
Organism: Penium margaritaceum; assembly: GCA_023375785.1. Classification (NCBI taxonomy): domain Eukaryota; kingdom Viridiplantae; phylum Streptophyta; class Zygnematophyceae; order Desmidiales; family Peniaceae; genus Penium; species Penium margaritaceum. The sequence goes on from SZWC01011747.1 coordinate 29,931, forward strand.
CCGCGCTGGCGGATCTGGCAACTTGAGGATTGCGTGGATCCTAAAATGGAGGATTGCCTTGTAAAGTTTACAAGTTGCTGAATCCGGTGGAAGTTGTTTCACCGGAATCAGACAAGTATCGAGGGAGATATGGTCTTCCAAAGTTGAGGTGTGCGCAGCGGCTCTGGGAGCCGGCTGCGACTCGAAATCCGGTCGATAATCGACCGGACCGAGTAACAAAACTACCATCTGGAGAAACTTCTCCGATAGTCCTGCAGAGGCGTCCGGTGGATGATCCACCTGATCCGGCGGATCATCCACCGGATCCAGTAGTGCAGGTTGTTACTGAGGGACAGCCAAAAACCTAGCTCGACGTTAGAAACTCAGTAGTCAAAATTCTGGCTGCAAGTCCACAGACAGGTTTCGAACCTCGTCACACCCCATCCCCAAACACGACCCAAAAGTGGATAGGGTGTGTGGAAACAGTGCAGGGAATCCCCACACCATGTGCAATGGGATATGCGCCTTGGGAAAGGCGCTTCGCACGTGAACGAAGGCGCCACGACGAGTGGCGGCGTCAGGCTTCTGTGGTGGGTGATACCTGCCCTTCGGCAAGCCTAACTTGGGCTACGCTTGACCAAATAGCGCACGGTTTGGTGCGTTGGAGAGCTCATGACTATTCGTATAAATGTTGTGATCATGTCTATGTTAAAAAACTAACGCAAAACAACATTATTCCCTTCGCAAACTGACCGTCTCTATACTCCTACTCACATAGCATGAGGTGACCAGAAAGCTCACGCCCAGTCTCAGATTCGCCAAAAACAATAGACGTGAACCAATAGAGTCTATCAGACCAACTTCGGGACCGCATCCACGTGGATTCCATCCTGGCACTTAATCCACTATGGTTAACAGCCCACGTGGGGAGGGGTCCTCCTCTGTTGGGGGGACCCCCAGCCCCCCTTTCCAATAGCAGCTTCAGCAACTACAGCAATAGCAGTAGCAACAGTAGTAGCACCAGCAGCAGTAGCAGTAGCAGCCCTTTGGCATCGTTGGCGGCAACCCTGATCCCCTAGCTGCTATTCAGCAACAACTCACTGCCTTGACGTAGCAGTTTGCAGCGCTACGGCCCTTGTCCTCCCAGACTACCACAAGTGCGCTGCCACCATTCATTCCTCCTAGGCACGCCAACCCCGTTGTGTCTACTACCATGCATTACCTGGCTTAGCAGCAAACTCAGTGCCAACGGCAAATGGTGTTGGGCGCTGGCCGCCGGCTGAAGGAATTTCAGACGTCGCCACTGTCGCTTCAGGCCAGTGAGCAGTTCCGGAGGTAGGAGCCCAGCTTCCGGATCAGGGCGCAGGGTGAGAACCTTTGGGCATACTACACCCTCCCGTATGACCCCACCCAGGCTGACCAGTTGTATGACGCTGGTCGCGCTGTACGTGCCCTCGTCCCCGTCGCCCCTCAGGCTTCCCGCCTGGCCCTGGAGCCTTTCCTCGGCGACTTCACCGTTGGCGCCACCCCAGACCCTACAGTCGCGTGTCACATCCTAACTCGTCCCCACCGCCTGTCCAGCATCATTGAGACCAACCATCTGCTGCAGGAGTTCAACTCCTTGCACATGGGGGAGATCGAGACGATCACCGCCTACTGGTAGCGCTTGAAAGACATTCTTTGTCGCCTCGGCACCTCTGGCCCACCCCCTCTGGCCGCGCTCCTCACCATCAAGCACGGTGCCACCTCTTAGTACGCGAAAATCTTTGTGCACTACTCCCAGGACGTCCTCTCCACCATTGTGGCCCAGGACACCCTCATGCCTTGGGCATACGAGATTTTCCTCTTGATTGAGGAAGCTCGTCGCGAGTCCCGACTCCAGCGCACGGAAGCTCTCGCCTCTCCCGCCGTTGCCTTTGTGGCCGTCGCTTCCCCCGTCGCAGCTTCCTCATCGTCATCAGGGAAGAAGAAGCGTCGGAACAAGAAGGGCAAGGGTCAGCAGCAGTAGCAGCTGCAGCAGCCATCGAACGGGTCCAACGGTGGTGGCTCGGTCTGCCACAATTGTGGCCAGCTCGGGCACGGGTGGTACACGTGCCCTCTACTGACAGACAAGACGCACGTCATCGCCACCATGCGTCATCAGCGGGAGCATCATCTCGCATCTGCTGCCGTAGCTGGCGCTGGCCCTGACGCCTTGGCCTCATCCAGCAGCTTCACCACTCCATTAGCTCCACCAGTCCAGTCGCTGCCACCGCCGCAACAACACCATCCACAACCGTTGGCGCCTCCGTTTCTTTCACTGGCACAGTCCTCCTTCTACCCGGACTCTAGTGTCGTCACTCTACACTTGGTCTACACTCCCGGGCCATTGTCCCGTGAGCGTCGGTTGGAGAAGTTCATCGCGCTCTAGCTCGGCCTGCCTCGCCCTCCCCCGGGGAAGTGCGAGTTGTGTTACCTCATGCTCTCCTGCCCAGCCCTGCATGATTAAGACTGAGTTATGGTCGTGTCCCGTTTCCTCGTCTGTCTCGTCGTCTTCCGTAGTCTCCTCTACCCCCTTCCATGATGACGTTGTGTGGCGTGATGATTGGCAGTCTCGGTTCACGCCCCCTTCCATCGCGTTCGCGTCTCTTGCTTGCTGCTATGTGACCGTTAGCAATCTGGCGACCCCGGTCCAGGACCCTATTGAGACCTAGATCATCGACTCCCGGGCCACGCATCACATGACGGCCTCCCGTGAGGCCTTTATTGTGCTCGGTCCTGTTGGCGATGTCTCTGGTGTCCGGACGGGCTCCGGACAGGTGTTGCCTGTCCGCAGTGTCGGCGTCGTTCGTTTCAGTGGTCTTGCCGGTGATGTCTTTCTGACCATGTCCTCTTTGTCCCAGGTCTCGTGCTTAGCCTCCTGTCCGTTACTGCCCTTGACCACATAAGCATGGACGCTGTGAACTCGCGTGGTGTTGGCACTCTGTCGTTGCGTCCGTCCGGTCTTGTCGTACTACTGGTCACCGCCTGTGGCAACGTGTGGCATTTGCCTCGTCTATCCTCGTCTTCTGTCCCCTCCCCTTCGGCAGCCACAGGCCATGTGTTTGTCACCAGCATTCTCTCTCCTCAGCACACCCATCTCTTGGACCGCCGCCTTTGCCATGTCCACTCTACGGCTATAGATAGCATGCTCCTCACCCAGCTGGCCAAGGGCCTTGACCCAAAGACTTTCCCTCTCCCGTGCCCCAGAGAGTGCATTAATTGCGCTTAGGGCAAGATGCACCGGTCCACATACCCTTTGTTTTCCTCCCGTGCACCTGCCCCTCTCGACCTGGTCCATTTTGATGTCATGGGCCCTCTCCTTATCGAGTCCATTGGAGAGCATGGTTGTTATGTCCTCACCCTCACTGACGACTATTCTTGCTAGCGCTAGGTCTTCTGCCTTCGGCAGAAGAGCAATGTCGCCCGAGCCATCCAGAACTGGCTTGTCATTGTAGAACGTGAGTGTGGTCACTCTCTTCATCGCTTTTGCTCCGATCGCGGTGCCGAGTACATGGATGAGACCACAACCTTTCTCGCCTCCCGCGGTATCCACGATGAGATATCCCGCCCTACACGCCTCCCCAGAACGGTGTCTCCGAACGGTGGAGCCGTACCATGGCCGACGCCAAACGTACCATGCGGGTCGAGTCTGGTCTCTTCGGTGGCTTCTATTTTGAAGCCATGGCCTACATGACATGGCTCTGGAACCGGATTCTCCACGAATCCCTTCCCCGCAAGTCCATGCCGTACCACCATTGGTGCGGTTAGCGCGCTGACCTACGCCCGGCTCGCGTCTAGGGTTGCGTGGCCATTGTGTGGTTGCCCGCCCCGCAGTAGGGCGGCAAGCTCGCCCCTCGCAGATGTTCCTACACTTTCCTCGACGTCTCTCATCAGTCTAAGGCCTGGCGCTTCTAGGATCCATCCCGACCGTACATCGTCGAGTCTCGCGATGCCCTCTTCTGTGAGGGCATGTTTCCTCGCGACCTCATTCCCTCCGGCTCGTTTGTGTTTATCTCGTCACATGGGTAAGTGGTGAGTCTGGCCAGCAGGCGTTCGCTGGCCCCTCCGAGCCAGCTGCCCTAATCGCGTCCACTGGCCCCTCCGGGCCAGCAGCCCCAGTCGCGTCCATTGGCCCCTCCGGGCCGGCAGCCGCTGTCGCGTCCACTGGCCCCTCCGGGCCGGCAGCCATTGTCGCATCCGCTGGCCCCTCCCAGCCAGTAACCCCGGTTGTGCCCACTGGTCCCTCTGGGCCGGCAGTCCCAGTCGCGTCCATAGGCCACTCTACGCTATTAACCCTTTTCGCGTCCGCTGGCCCCTTTGGGCCAGCTGCCCCTGTCGCGTCCACTAGCCCCCTCCGGGCCAGCAGCCCTTGTCGCGTCCACAGGCCCCTCGGGGCCGGCAGCCCCAGTCGCGTCCAGTGGCCCCTCCGGGCCGGCATCCTCAGTCACACCCGCTGGCCCCTCTCAGCCAGCAGCCCCGATCGCATACAGTGGCCCCTCCGTGTCGGCAACCCCTGTCGCGTCCATTGGCCCCTCCGGGCTGGCAGCCCCAGTCGCGTCCACAGGCCCTTCCGGGCCGACAACCCTGGTTTCATCCGCTGGCCCCTCCGGGCCAGCAGCCCCGTCCGCCTCCGTTGGCCCATCCGACTCAGTGCCATCTCTTGCCCTACCATGCTACACATGTGGCCCAGGCGGCATCCTCCAACCCCGGCTGTCAGTGAGCACGTAGACCATCGCACTGCGCTCCGTTATGCCTCAACCCCCTGTGGCTCCATGTGTCTCCTCCACTCCCATGGTTGTGAGTGGGGATCTTGGCACCAAGGCCCTCGGCCTGACCACCTCGGCCATCATTGCAGACCTTCATCCGGACTCCGCACTGGGCTACACCTTGCTCCATCACGAGCATCGGCACGTTGTCATGGCTGCACTCACGTGCATCCCACTTGGAACTCAAGATGCACACGCTCTCTCAATGTGCTCCACAGCACGCCCGGAGGACCCAACAACCCTGGGGGAGGCATGAGTCTCTCCTGAGGCCACACACTAGGACGCTGCCTGCGCCGATGAGCTCGCTGCCATCCGAAAGCACCACGTGTACGACCTCATCGACCTTCCTCCAGGTCGGAAGGCCATCGGTGCCAAGTGGGTCTTTCGACGCAAGTGGAAGCCCGACGGGTCCTTGAACAAGTACAAGGCCCGCCTCACAGCCAAGGGGTTTGCCCTGATCCCTGGGGTCGATTACGACCAGATCTTTACCCTAGTTGGCGGTTTCTCCACTAGCCGGGTGCTCTTTAGCCTAGTTGCCCAGCATGGGTGGGAGCTGCATCAAGTGGACGTGAGCGACACTTTTTCTTCATGGCTCACTAGAGGGTGAGGAGCTCTACATGGTGCAGCCCCTAGGCTTCGACGATGGCACTGTGAGAGTGTGGCGGCTGCGGAAGGCCCTTTGTGGCCTGAAGCAGTCGCCTCGGTGCTAGAAGCAGGAGATCAGCAGCACGCTCCTTTGCGGCGGCCTCCAGCGCAGCACCGCTGACCCCGCATTGTTTGTTAGTCCGCAAGGCCAAAATTTTGCTGCTGATCTGGTATACGTCCACGATCTCCTCATCGCGTCGCCAGACACGACTACCATTCAGCATGTCAAGGACTTGTTACACGCCGTCCACCAGATGAAGCATCTCGGATCTGCCTGAGTCTTCTTAGACATGGAGATAGAGCATGATCGCTCCCAAGGCGTCCTCCACATCCACCAGGCTGGCTATGCGCAGACTTTGTCCACCCGCTTTGCGGAGTATTTTCCAATCATGCCGAGCGCATCTTCACCTATGTCACCTGATGGCCAGGTGAAGTTGAAGAGTCCTGACCCAGCTTTTGTGGGAGAGCCACTTGACGTGACCAGGTATCTGCGAGTCATCGGGTCACTGATGTTCCTAGCGACGATGACGCGCCCAGACATCGCATTCGTCGTCAACCTCCTGGCCCAATTTTCTCAGGAGCCCCGTCACCTCCACTTCGAGGCTGCAATCCGAGTACTGCGCTACGTCGTCTCGACTCCTCGTGGAGGTCTCATGTTTTGCCGCCAACCGTCCGTTGTCGCGGTAGGTTACAGCGAAAGTGAGTGGGCAGGTAGTCTGGACGGTAAGAGCCGCACAGGCTGGATCTTTCTGATTGGCGGCACAGTTGTGTCCTGGCGTAGTGGCTAGCAGGGGTGCATTGCACATAGCACTGCTGAGGCTGAGAACGTGGCCCTTGGCTCAGGCGCGTATGAGAGTGTGTGGTTGCGTCATCTATTGTCCGAGTTGCGTCAGTTTGTTGCATCCATCACGTTACATTGCGACAATGAGAGTGCCATGGCCATCGCCAACAATGACGGCGTGCATCACACTCGCACAAAGCAAATCAATGTTGAGTATCACTATGTGCGTTTGTTATTGCATGACGGCATCATCAGCATGGTGTGGGTTGAGACAGCACGGCAGCTGGCTGACTTCTTGACCAAGGCATTGAAGCGCGACTCGTTCAAGAAGGCTGTGAGTTCGGTTGGCGTGTGTTTCTGCGTAGCCTAGGGGAGTCAGGTTGTTGACTGTGTCTCTACCCGCACATGTGCACTACGCCTGTGAGTCATGGGGGACTGCTGGTTTTTGTGCATCTATCATCGAACTCTGTTGTGTCCCCCCGACTTGTGTACATCGGCGTGCAGATGACTGACGGCGAGACTCGACGCTGATGGAGTATCATTCGGTGGAGCCGACGCACGCTGAGGCCTACTCACAGTTCACTGGAGCCTCCTTCCTCCGGCGATGCGCTCAGCTCCATCGGCAAGCCTCCTCGACGGTCGGGCCGGCGGCGGTCACTGCCACTGCAGATGCTGCCTACATGCACCCATCGTTGTTTCTCATTGTGCCATTGCGTCTGCAACATCATGTTGTACCTAGGATCCATGTCTGTTGCTCTGTGGCTCTTGTTGGCCTCACTGACTGCCGTAGGCATTGCGTGGGTTTGGGCAGCCATAGCTCTTTGCTGCTCTTTTCTAGCTAATTCTGACCGCACGACTGCGTTTGCAGTGTCGCTGTTATGGTGTGGTCCAGCGTTTAGGCAAAACGGACGTCACCCGGGTTTTGTGCTGTTGGGAGTCTGGCAGGGCTCACTGAGAAAACCCTGCCTGCCAGAAAATAGGTCTAGGACTGTTTCTTGATTGGCTAGATAGCTGAGTAACAAGTTCTACACTAGTAGGGGGGGAGCTAGAACTTGGAGGGGTCTCCCATTATTGCTTATTCTTCATTCCTAATCAGTCACTTTCAGTTTCTAGCCGCTTTTTGGCGCGAACACTGGCGCGCGCATTTTTTAGTAACAAACCCAGAGCTTCCACACTTCATCTTTAGAGCAGCAGACTAAGGGGGCAGCAGAGTTAAGCAACGAGCGTGGAAGTTCGCACGTTGCATCAACAACGCTGCTGCCCTAACTTGCTACCCAGCATTTCCATTTACCCGGAGGTAGTCAGTTACATTCATTGTCTCCCCCAGTTTGGATAGCTCCAAGGATTTCAGCAGTGATTGACCGGAGGGTGTCATAGGCGAGGAAGCTGTGGGGACTCCTGTGAGGAGTGATCCAAAGCGCTCCCCCAAGCTGCAAACATACGTAGCTTGGTGAACGTGCAGGGTGCAACGCGCATGATTATGCTCTAGCTCCATGCCCAAGAAAACACGCGTTGGACCAAGGTCTTTCATCTTGTAAGTTGCTTGCAGCGAGGACTTTGTAGTTGCGACAGATGTAGCATCAAGAGAGGCAATGAGGAGATCATCCACATATACAAGGATGGCAACAAGGGGCTTGTTTAGAGCACTGAGGAAGAGAGCAGGATCCACAGTACTTCTCCTTTAGCCCCTTTTCTCTAGGGTTGCAGCGATCTCTTGGTTCCAGCAGTGTGGGGACTGCTTTGGCTTGTAGAGAGCATTGCGAAGGCGCCACACTTGGTTTGTTCCATCAGAGAAATCGGGTGGTTGGACCATATAGATTTCCTCGTCTGACCTGCCATGCAAAAAGGCATTGTTGACATCCATTTGTTCAAGCTCCGTGTCATGCTGGACAACCAAATTGAGAAGTGACCTTGCCATTGTGTAGCGGCCAACTGGGGCGAAAGTCCCGTCAAAGTCAACACCCGGGATTTGAGAAAACCCTTTTGCGGTGAGTGTAGCATTGTACCGTTCAACGGTGTTGTCAAGGTTTAGCTTGCGACGGTACACCCATTTGGCTGCAACAGCCTTGGGGCCCGGTGGGAGGTCCACGAGCTCGTACACACTGTGCTCAGACAGCGCCTCAAGCTCAGCTTTCATGGTTTACTCCCATAGGGGAGAATCAGAGACCGTGTGGGCTACTTGCACAATCAAAGGTGCAGGTGGGAGAGGAGAGAGACCAGCAGCAGCAAAGCACGAGGCAACATACCGCGCTACAGACGACAAGAGGGTAGAGTGAAACTCTTGTTCAATAAGAGAGTAGCCAAGTGCTAGGTTAGGATGCACCACAGAGGTAGCGGCAGACAAGGCACATGTTGCAAGACCAAGAGCAAGGAGACTAGGGTCACCAGAGACAACAGGCTGGGAGTGAGACGGAAGTGCCTTGAGACGACCACCACGTTTGTAGGGTGAGATTGGAGGGACAGATGGGACACGCGATGTAGGAGAGGGCTCAATGGAGCGTGCATGCTTAGAGACTGAAGGAGAGGGAGAGGCAAGGGACCCAGAGAGAGAAGGAGGCACGGGGTTGGTACCAGGCTCAGAGGCAGAGGACGAGTGCCTCTGCCTCTGCCTCAGAGCCTTTGCCTTTGAGCCTCAGAGAGAGGAGGCACATGGTTGGTACCAGGCTCAGAGTGAGAGGTTGGTACCAACCCCGTGCCTGGTTGGTCCCAGGCTCCGAGGCAGAGGACGAGGCAGAGGTCGCCCTCTGACCCCCTTGGGGGTCAGAGGGCGCATGCTCAAAAGTGACAGGGGATCCCATGGGTGCAGAGGAGGCCAAAGGCGTAGGGGAGGCCGAGGAAGGAAGCCCCAACGAGGAGCTCAGGGACGCGGATGAGGCAGGGGGTACCAAAGGATGCACATAAGGGAGAACAGAAGCCGGAGAGGGAAGAAGAGGAACAACCCATCTCGAGAGAGCGGAGAGAGGGACCCACAAAAATGAGAAACATCACGTTCAAACAAATGCTCAAAGAGAAGAGCATCACGAGACTCAATGACACAACAATGGGAAGGATCCTAGAAACGCCAAGCCTTTGAGAACAGGGAGACACCAAGGAAGATGCACAAGCGACCACAGGGAGAAGTTTTACCATTTTGTTGGTTCGCTGGAAGCCACACGGAACCAAGGTAACCCCAAACACAAGCAAGGCAGAGGTGAGCACGATAGCCAGTCCAGCGTTCGAAGGGAGCAACAGTGTGAGGAAAAGGACCATGAGGAACTCGATTCCAGACCCATGTCATGTAGGTCATTGCTTCAAAGGCCAACAAGGGAGATTAACCACAAGCAGAAAGAAGTAAGCGGGAACCATTAGCAAGGGTGCGATTCCAACGCTTGGACACTTTGTTTTGTTGTTGGGTGTAGGGGGAAGAGGACTCAATACGGACACCACGCAACTCAAGGAAGCAAGAGGTGGGACCAAAGAACTCACCGCCATGATCGCTACAAAAGACACACAACGGACGGAGGCAGGCGCGTTCTGCCTGAGGGAGCTAGGACTCGAGAACATCTCTGATTTCACTTTCATGACAAAAAGTGAAGACCTAGCGGTAGCAAGAGAAGTCATCAATCAAGCACAGGACATAACGTCTGAGGCCACCAAGGAAACCGTGGGACAAAGGGCCAATGACATCAGCATGGACACGGTCAAGAGGATGGGAGGTAGTAGACCCACCAATGGAGAATTGGGAGCGGTGCATTTTGCCATTGGCACAGACAAGATAGGATGAGGAGCAGGGAGGTGCAAATGTCACAGGGTCAAGGTTGTGAGCAGGCTGAAGGCAGAGAAGGCGCTATATAGCGTCCGTGTGAATGTGACAGAGACGACGATGCAGAAGGCCAACATGGGTAGGAGATAACAATGGTACAACATGGATAAGGGAAGAAGCAGCGAAAGACGATGGCAGCGGAAGAGGCACACAAAAAAGACAATCACAGAGTACACCGTTCAGAACAACATGGATAGACGAGCGGAGAGCAATGGAGGCCAGGCCGGGGCTGGACGAGAAGTCCATGCCCTGGTCGTCAAGGGTGGTCACGGAGAGGAGACTGACCTCAAGGTCAGGCACATATAGCACATCGGGGAGGTGGAAAGTGCCCATAGGGACAACAAAGCAAATGACACCGACACCTTGGACAGGGAGAAACTAGTCGGAGCCAGTGCGCACCAAACTAACAGACCCGGCATGCCTGAGTGACACAAAGGACGAGCGACATGAGTGCATGTGATGTGTGGCCCCTGAGTCAATGATCCAGAGGCCAGGGGAGCACAAGTGGAGGGGAGAACAAGACAGACAGCAACGGTGCCATGCAAGGAAAGCGGAGACAGGCCACCAAGACGAGTGAGGAACGTATGAGTTTGCCACTGTTCAATCGATTCACGATCATCAGGCACAACCCCGTGTACACCACCAGACGCGCACCACGAAGGGTGGCATCGGACTCACAAACAGACACATGCGACTAGCCACTCACACTCTCACCTCCTTGAGAGAAAACGTGAAGCAGTTCTGCCAGCCGCCGCTCAAGGGTGCGCTCATTGTCACGAAGGTCAGAGGAGCGGTCCAAGAAGCGGTCGGAGGAGCGATCCAAGGAGCAATCTGAGGAGTGGTCGGAGAAGTGACCATCATCCTGGACCCAGGGTGGCGTGGAGTAATGAGAGGAAGGAGGGCCGCAATAGGGAGGTTTGGATGGAGGCGGAATCCAGTCCCAAGGACTAGCTGGGGGCAGTGATGGCTGAAGGGGAGCAAGAGTGGAGGGGAGCACGGAGGTGGAAGAGGACGAAGAAGATGCAACCGTCACTGTTGCTGCGGCGGAGGAGGCAGTCACACTTGTGCCCAGTGTGTACGCATGGAGGATGCAAGACGTGCATTATCACGAGGAGCTGGGAATGTGGGCACAGCATGCCGAATGGCGCCGCAGTTCCAGCAAGTGACGTTGGCGGTGGTGGAAGAGGAAGTTGTGCCGCCACAACCGCTCCTAGGCCCCTTACCGCCATGGCCAACCCCACGACCGGAGTCACCACATCCCCCACAAGAAGCAACTTGAGTGGGATGAGCTGCTGAATGAGAAGATGAGGAGGATGAGGAGGTTGCAGCTGTAGACAAGGAGGGGGACGAGGTGGTGACAGCAACGAGCATAGCACGGTGTATACGCTTGTTCTAAGGGCTTTCCACCAATTGATGGGACGAGAGGTAGTAAAGTCAAAGAGGGGACCCATCCCAGGTAGGGAGTCCGCAGGGACCGAGACAGCAACAAGTCGCTTGAGCTCTGCCTGGGAGATGTGAAGGTAAACATTAGACAGCTATGGAATGAGACTAGCAACAATGGAAAGGCAGGCCGAGAGAGGACCTAGAGCTACCCTACCCAGGTCACGTGGCAAGTGTAGGCTACGTGCCCAATACTTGTCTGTTGTCTCATCAGCTTGCATCTATAGTGTGTTGAACCGTACGGTCAAAGCACTCTGGGTGGCATGTCCAGTCACACTTTTACGGCTGGGAATGAGGGCATAGGCACCAACAGGGTTGGCAGGGGTGCCACGCGTAGGGTCAACATTGTACGTACCAATGTCGTTGAGAAGGCTCCTAGGTCCTGCATTGATGAGAGCCCGCACCGCACGGGCAACCTCTACAGGCTGGGGTACAAACGACGGTTTGGCGGGGGAGTAGTATTTCAAAAGTAGTTTCCCCTAGGCCCATGCACCAAAGCGCGTCTCCTAGGAGGTAAAGGTGAGGTTAAAGGTGGACTCAGGTGGTGGTGTCTCAAAGTCTCTCTGCCTGGCTGGAAGAAGAACTCGGGCCAGAGCAGCTGCGGAGAGAGCAGGAGAGGAAGAGCTGGGGATGCCACCACTAGGAGGAACAAAAGAATCAGCCGATGCGGTCTCTTGAGCTGGGAGGACGAGAGCAAGGCCTGGGAGAGTGCGGGGAAACTCTATGACTAGTGCAACTACAGTGGCGGCTATCTCATGCTCAGCCCCACGTCCCTGTTGGAGTTCATTCTCAACCTTCCGACAAGCTGCTTCTGCCTCACTAAGGCAGGCCTGCAGGGCCTCTATCGTTTCTTCTTGCCTTGGCATGATGAGAAGGCGGAGGCAGATGAGATGAGAATGAATGTGTAATGGGTAGGGGGAAAGAGTGCTCATCGATCGAGTGACGAGGCAGCAATGCGAAGAGAGCTGGAACCACTGCGTAAACTGAGGAGAATAGACCAGCCACCTACCTGATAACTACCATAGTGAGGCAGAGAAGACCTGTGATTGTGGCCCCAGCCACTGCTACTGATGCTGACGGAACGAGGACGCCCGTGGGGATGTCAAGTGTGAGCTCCCGAAGAGCACCGGTGGGAGTCAGGACTGCAGTTGCGGTGGATGCATGGATGGAGCCAACAGCGGCTGCAGTTGCGTTGACGGTGGAGGATGCTGGAGTGGCAACAAAGGTTAGTGCTACCATGACCCGTGTGGCTATGTTGGCAGCTGTAACGGCAAGCAGTGTAAGAGATGTTACTATGTTACTACATAGGCTTTGGCCACACAACCCACCGCTGTTTGCGTCGGGGATCTGCACGCACGGGCAGTGGCTGCAAAGGTTGTTGCGGCTCCAGGAGCTGCATCAAGAATGGCCTCCGCCAGGCCGATAGATTCACCATGGACAGGGAGGACGGGTATCACTCTGGGCACTTCATGAGTCGTAGATGGCCCCGTTGATTTGGCTGTTGTGGGAGATTGATAAAGAGCGGGATCAATAGTAGGGGAAAGGATTGACAACTGTGGATCATGAGTAGCGTGCATGTTAGAGAAAGGGGGTGGCGATGGAGGCAATGAGTCCGCTGCATACACCTGCCTATCAATCTCCTCTTCCTCACGTTTGGCTACTGTGGTGATGCCGTCGCGGCAGTAGGAGCCCTCCAGCATCCATGCCCACAGTGGAGTGTCATCGTCGATGGGCAGAGGTGGCTCAAAGACATGAGGATTCTCCCACCCGCGATCAATGTGGCGTGTGACCGGGCGAGGGGAGTCAAGCTCCTTGTCTAGAGGACTGTCAAATGGTTGCAGATCCAGTGTGAATGATCCTTAGGTTGCGGGTGCAGCCAAGAGTTGTGGTCATCGCGGATTGATGTGAGGAGAGGGGACGCGTGCATGAGCGTGTCGAGAAGGACAGGCCGTTGTAAGACAACAGAGGCAGCTGGAGAAGAGTGGCGTCGGGCAGTAGCCATGGGTTGTTGCTTAAGAGAGAGTAGCGAGGAGCTCCCAACATGTGAGAAGACGGCCAACCGCGAGAAGAGTGCTGGGATGTTGTGGGCCTCCAAGGAGAGAGAGGTAGGGACAAATCAATGCAAGATAGTGGAGGCAGCTGGAGTAGAGTGCTCTAAGCGTCGTAGCAAAAAGCAGCAGCGATGGGGTGCTGCTTAAGAGAAGGAGCAGCGGGGAGCTCCCGACTCATGAGAAGACAATTGCGGAGAGGGCAGAGCCCCGTGGACGAGAAAGTGTGGTGTAGGGCTGAGCGATGGACAGCCGTCCGTGGATGCGGGTGACCACAAGGTGGGGTCCCTACGGTCGAGGCAAAGGACAGGTGCGAACGACTGCACCACCCTTAAGCGCTAGCTACTTGGTGCCACAAACGTGGCAATGATGATGCTATGCAGCTGGCAAAGAGTCGAAAGCAGCCGGCGGAGAGAATGCCGGAAGCCCATTGATAGCACCGAGTGCTTGTCGAATGGGGCACAGGCCCAGGACCGATGAGCAGTACGAGTGGGGCCCCGTTGCTCTAATACTAGTAGTTACCAGGCAACTTCCTAGATATGTTGCATGTGACAGGACGGGTGAGCACTAGAGAGCATAAGGCACGCTATGGATGTGGTATAATGCCTGCCTTTGAACTCAAGTTTCACAAGACAAGAAGTAAAGGGGAGTGAGCAAGCTAGAACCGGTGAGCGGTCATCCGCATCGAGCATCACGCTTGGGTGGGCTTGTGCCGCCATCTGGGGGTCACGCCAGACCACTCGGCGTTAAACCGAGGGCGGCTACTCACCAGTGCACGACCTGAACCGGCACGATGGCCCTATAAGGATCAGCACCCGGGAAAGTGTAACTCTCCCAAAACACTCACAATCAAGCAAGCATGATGTAAGGCACAACAGTAAGAATGTACGAATCCCCAACATCTACCGCAATACAAATGGAAATTCATGCTATGGTCATGTATGTGCCAAAGGGCACCCCTAGGTCGAGTAGCTGCTTCATGACGCTAGAGGCTCCAGTCATGGTGGACTCGCATGATGTCTCCCAGGTGAAGCCATTGCCGTTTGATTTGTACATGTGTGTGCATGAGAGGGGAAGACAAGAGGGTATGAAGGTGTGAGTGGCCAACAAACTTCAAGAGTTGACAGAAATCAATTGTGGCTGGCTCTTGGGCCCATTTGCTTGGTGGTCTTTGTGCGTCTACTGCTTCTTTTGAGTCATCATTTACACAAGCAAGAAGCAGTGTGAAAAGTAGCAAAAACATACAAAAGAAATCCTGAACATGAACCACAACGAATCTTGGAACCGTACAATTCCCAACTGCAACCCTTGTCAATTGTTGATACCCTTAAAATTTTAGGCTAAGGGAGTAAGGAGAGAGCAAGAAAGTAGGGAGAACCCTATGATAGATACATGTCATGGATGTGGGAGACATCCATGACGTATTAGGTGGAGGAAGCGTGTGGTTGTTGCAACAAGCGATAGAGCCAGACAGCCTCATACGTACCTGCTCCAAGATCCACATACTTGACCTCTGGTGTACTTTGGGCCACAAAATCTTGCTTGCCCCTCTTCCAAGATACAACAGTTCCACCAATGAGAAAGATATACCTTGTTCTACTCCGAGCATTAGTGCCGGGTGCTTAGTTGCTTTTAGAATCCATCCACAATGACTGAGGGCTGTGATTGAAAATACAGCCCAGTGCGTGCCCACGAGAGTGCATAGCGTACCATCTTGAAGCGCAGCCTCAAGATGACGCTCTTTGGGACACTGAGAGCATTGGGAGAGAAAGATCATAGCAAAGGCAACATTACCACAAGTGGAGGTGGCAAGATTCATCGAGGGACCAATGACCCTCAAGTAGTGAGTCAGGTGAACTGTCTCCCCCAACTTGGATACGTCTAGAGTTCTCACTAGTGCTTGGTCAGCTTCGGTCATGGAAGTGGAGGCTGAGGGGAGTGCTGCCAGAAGGGGCGCAAAACGCTATCCTAGGCTGTGAACATATGCAGGTTGGTGGACATGAAGTGTACTGCGCAAGCGATCGCTCTCGAGCTCTATGCCTAGAGAGACATGAACAGGGTCGAGATCCTTCATTTTGTATTTCAACTACAAAAGAGTCTTTGCAGAATGGAAAAAATCATTGTTAGGAGAGGCAATGGAGAGAGCAGCGTGGAGACTACTTGAGCCCATAGAGTGTCTTGTGCTGGTGTTGTACCCAATTGATTCCATCTGTGAGCCCGGGTGGTTGGACCATGTCAATTTCCTCATCGCGTCTGCCATGCAAGAAGGTATTGTTGACATCCATTTGTTCCAACTCCTAGTCATGCTGAGAAACCAAGATGAGCACAGATCTGGCGATGGTGTATCGTCCAACTAGGGCAAAAGACTCATCAAAGTCAATCCCTGGGACTTGAGAGAACCCCTTGGCCATGAATCATGCCTTGTATTGTTCGACAATGTTGTTCAGATTCAGCTTGCACCGGTTCACCCACTTGACTACCGCTGTTTTTCTTCCTGGGGGAAGATTTACCAGCTCATAGATAGAATGGTCTATGAGACCATGAGCTCTGCTTGTATGGCCTGCTCCCATAAAGTGGATTTTGCAGCACTGCGTACAACCTGCACAGTTAGTGGTTCACGTGGAAGGGGTGAGATACTGGCGGCTGCAAAGCACAAAGCAACATACCCAACAACCGAGGAGTTAAGGGCAAGATGGTTCTCTTGCTCAATATGAGAGTAGTCAAGAGAGGTGTTGGGATGAACTGGTGATGCAGCAACAAGCAAGGCACTAGTGGCTTGGCCAAGGGCCTGAAGAACGAGCTCACCTGAGACCACTGTTATGGGAACTACCCCATGGTCCATTGCAATGACAACAAGGCTTGGGCCAGGGGGAGCAGAGGGATGATAGTGAGAGGAGGATGTGCGGGGTTGAGAATCCAAGGCATGAAGCCAACCACCGTGGATGTAAGGAGACATGGGTGGCACAATGGTGGAAGAGGAGGTGAGAGGAGGGAGGGCAATCTTGCCTACAAGGCTTGCACCAAAGGGACAACAGTAGGCTCGCTAGAGAGAGCAGAACGTGAGCCTCCTCCAAATGGAGAGGGCGTGGTGAGAGGAGGGATAGAGGAAAGAACAGAGTGAGGAAGATTGCGTTCAAGTGTGTGTTCAAAGAAAAGAGCATCACGCGATTTAACCACACGATAGCGCACAGGGTCCCAAAAGTGCCAAGCCTTGGAGAATGGAGAAACGCGAATGAACACATACAGCCGGCCACGAGGAAGCCAGACGGAAGCTACAGATCCCCACACGAATGCAAGATGAAGATTACCACGACCACCAGTCCATTGTTCAAACAACGTGGCATAGCAAGGAAGAGGACCATGAGGAACACATTTCCACACCCATGTCATGGAGGATATGGCTTCAAAGGCAAAAGGAGGGGACTGACCCAAGGAAGAGAGGAGGGAGAATACTCTATCCACCAATGTATGGTCCCATCGTTCAGACATACCATTTTGCTGTGGCGTGTACAGAGCAGATGATTCCATATGAACACCACGAGACTCAACAAAGCGAGAGGTGGGACCAAATAAACACCACCATGTTCATAGTGAAAGATGCATAGAAGACGAAGTCATGCATGCTTAGCCTGGGGTAGCCAAGATTCAAGGACGTTAGCCACATCACGTTTTTTTGCAGGGTAAAGATCTAATAGCATTAAGATAAATCATCAGCCAGGCAAAGAACAGAGCAACAAAGACCACCTAGAAAGTCATGAGGCAAGGGACCCATGACATCAGCATGGTGGACTCTGACGTGGAGAAAGGGGAGCGATGAATTTTGCCACGGGCACAATGAAGACACGTGGAGGAGCACGGAGGTGCAAATGTCACAGAGTCAAGGCCAACGGCAGGTTCGAGATGCAAGAGGCGTGCAATGGCGGCAATGTGGATGTGGTAGAGGCGAGGATGTTGGAGGTCAGTGTGCTCGGTTGAGAGAGAGGGAGCAACATGAATGAATGTAGATGTAGTGGAATTTGAGGAAAGGGACTGAGGGGCATGAAACATGAGATCACACCGTAGATCGCGAAGAACCACATGACCAAATGCGTGAATGGAGACAATGCTAATGCCACGGTTGGACAATGATTCCATGTCATGGTCATCAATGGTGGTGACCAAGAGGAGGCTGACCTCAAGATCAGGCATGAAAACGTCAAGAAGGAAGTGGTCTCCCCTAAACCAACAAAACAAACCACGCCAACCTCTTGAAAATGGAGTATAGACCTAGTGTGCAAAAAACAAACAGAACCGTCATGACCGAGGGATACAAAGGACGAAGGACACGTGGTCATGTGGTGAGTAGCTCCTGAATCAATGATCTAAAAACCACCGCACACGTGGGCTGAGGGCCAGACAAGACACATAGTGACATTGCCTGAAGGGGGTGATGATGATGATGGTAGGAGGCCAAGGCGATGAGGATACATGCTAAACTGCCAATCATTAATCCAAGCAATATCATTAGGCAAGGCTCCCTGGACGTATCCCGACGACGCACCACGAAGGGCTCCATTTGACTCACAAACAAGAGAACGAGACTGGCCACTCATACCCTCACCTCTCTGATAATGAATGTGTAGAAGATCAGAGAAGAGACATTCCAGGGCGCTCTCCTCATCATGATGATCGGAATGACAATTAGTGGAGCATGCGTCAGTGAAGTAAACATTATCATGAGGCCAGGCGGGCACGGTGTAGTGCACAGATGGAGGTCCATAGGAGGGAGGACCATATGCCTGAGGCATCCAGCCCTACGAACTCAACTGGGTAGGCGACTGTTGGAGGGGTGCCATGGTGGTGTTGAGAGCAGAGACACATGATAAGGAGTATTGAGGAAAACCCAATATGGCAGTAGCAGTGACTCTAGAAGAAGAACTGACATTGGTGCAAGTCTAGTGAGCGTGCATAGAGGAAGCAAGGAGGATGTTCATTGTGAGGAGCAGTGTATATGGGTGCTAGGTGGCTAGAGGCACCACAGTTCCAGCATGTGACTACTCATAGAGAAGAAGGTGTGTCAGGAGCCTAGCCAACATGGTCACGACCTTTACCCCTGCCGTGCCCTTTCCCACCTCCCCTACCATGTCCAATGCACTGTGTAGTATGGAGTGCAATAGTTGTAGATAGAGAAGAGATAAAGGAAGAGGAAAGGAGGGATGTGGAGGGAGAGGTGGAGGCCGTGGTGATGGCCGCCAACACGGCACGATGAAGATGCTTGTTTTGTAGGTTGTTCCACCAGTCTATACGGGTGGTTCTAGTGAACTCAAAGAGTGGACCAGTGCCTGGTGGTGAGTTGGCAGACACCCGCTCAGTGGAAAGCCTCTCAAGTTAAGATTGGGAAACATGCAGGTAGACGTCTGAGAGTTCAAGAGTAAGACCAACAACGATGGTGAGGCAGGCCGAGAGAGGACCGAGGGTTGCAGTCTCAAGGTTACGTTAGATGCATAACCAACAAAAGATAAAGATGATTTGGACGGTGTTGCTACAATATCGTCTAGAACAAAGGAGTCGATAGCATAGGACACCCCCCCATCTTCTGGTAACACAGCTACTAGAGCGGGGACCAAACGAAGACATTCCATGACTGGTCACGGCTGTGTCCAGATTCTTCTAAGAATTGACCCCCTTGTGGAATTTGTCCTCCACCCGTCTATGTACTGCCTGAGCCTAACTAAATGCTGCCTATGGTGCCTCAATGGTTTCTTTGGGAGCTGGCATGGTGCAAGAAGAGGGTTATGCAAGCAGAGGTATACAACAACTAGGAGTGAGACAGTAGATAGGAAAGGAATAAGGGTAGACGATGAAAATTCTCACCATGCTAACAGCGTGGTAGGATGGAAAAGAGAGGGGGTACCATAGCTCCACCTGAGGATAAAGAACAACGAACTAGGCTATCACAGTGACCACTGGAGAAATGATCCTAGAGACAATGGCTCCTATAATAGCAGCTGATATAGACACCATAAGAACACCAGAGGTCGTGTGAGTGTACACATAAAACGTGTGGAAGTGATAAAAAAGAAGCTAAGTTTAGGAATGGATGAATCTGATTGCGTTGGAAGTTGAGCCTGCTACCGCAGTTGCCTTTGTGGCAACGGTCGAGGCTGCCACCGTCACCTGGGTAGCGATGTTAGCAGTGGTTGCAGTAAGAAGGGTTAGGGAGGCTGCTATATCTGATTATGCCTTTGTTACCCTGCCCACTATCATTCGTGTTTGAGCTCTGTTGGCATGGACGGCGATAGAAAAGGTGGCGGCCGTATCCGCAGCTGCGGCAAGATTTGCGCCAGCGAATCTGATTGGGTGGAAATGCAGGGTGAGGTCCGGCACTCTGCCAAGGACCTCTCACCTCACTGATGTTTTGGCAGCGTCATCAGTAGAGGGGTTTGTAGCAGGTGAAGGATCAAGAGGCAAGATGGTCCCGGTAGGGTGCATACCTTGGGGTGGCAAAGGAGCGGCAGACAACACGTCAATAATGTAGACTTACTGATCGATGCTCCAAGTCTATGTTGCTTCCCAACATGAAATGCTAGAGCAAGAGTGGTCCGTGCCCAGCATATGTATCCACCTTGGTATAGTTGGTTTGTTTTGCTCTTGCAACAACAGATCCAGAGTGGCGGTCCCGTGGCTTCTGTGGCAATCGCGGTTGGAAGATACAGAATACTACACCAATAGAACGTTCAACCATTTTGAGTGGGTGCCAGAGCTTAGATGATGGTAGGCGGGTGTGGGAAAGGTAAGAGCAGGTGTAGGATCTAGAACACTTGAAGATATGGGTGTCGTAAGTAGAGAGTTTATGGCAGTGGCGGAGAGCAGACAACATACAGTGGAACCAGTAGTAGAAATTTACAGCAGCTGCAGTAGTTAAAGCAGTCATAGCTACAGGCTCGACGGGCACTGCCACTGAGAAGACCGGCAGCCAATGGCAGGAAGTCAAGAGGGTTTCCTTGAGTAAAGAATGCCTGATGCTGCTGCTGGTGAGACGTGCTAGGAGCAGTTGTGACACATGCGGCACTTGAGGGTACAAGATAACAAGCCCTATTCTCAAAGACAGGTGCAAAAAAGTCATGGTAGTACGTGGTTGTGTTGTGGGAGGATGGGACATTGAAAGTGGGTGGTAAGTGGGGTGCAAGCTAGTTCCAATGCTAATAAAAGTAGAATGGGATGCGGAAGAGGTGAAGCTGCTGTGGTGAGCAGCTCAACAGTCCAAGGAAGGTGGAGGGTGAGGGAAGATTCTCACTTTCTTTGATACCCGTTGTTGCTTTTCAACTATGTAGCTAAGGGAGTGTGGAGACACCTTGGAGTGGAAAGATCCCCACGAGAGACATACACCAGGGATGCTGGAATTTTCATTGGACACTTACATACTTACTTGTAAGTGTTGGGTGGAAGAGCGAGCGTGAATAAACTGGTGAGCACACACCCGTAGCGAGCATCACACTGAGCGAGCCTGCATTGCTGCCTGGGGTTGACCATAACGTCTTGGAATTGAATGAGGGTAGCTACTCACCAACGTACGGCCACTGGCCGACACGTTGGCTCCTTAAGGACTAGCACCTAGGTAGTATTGCACCTTCTGCAAAACTCAGGAGCAAACACTATGAGGATGATCAAGGTAGTAAGCGTGTATGAAGCCTAGCCTCTCCCACATCCTAGCAAGACAATGATACGGAGAAATCTGAGATAAAACAGTTGTTCCAAGGAGCATCACTCAAAAGCTTGGTGGCTGTCTGCTAAGGTTGGTGTCGGCAACCATGACGGTCTCGCATATTGAATCCCCAGGCACAACATGATCATTTCATCTCCCGTGCATGTGTGTGCGAGCATGTGTGGTGAGACAAGAGGGCATAGCAAATGTGAGGAGCTAGAAACTGGACACTATCTCAACATCAGTTATTAGCATTAACCTGCGATTGGTTTGGACGTGCTTGGGTTGTCCATCGCATTAGTTGCGCCCACCTTGGCGATCGGGCACTCGTTCATCGTGGATGATCTCTTTGGTGCTGTTGTAAGTGCTGAATCATTTCCCACTGCATATCTATCCTCCATTATATCCGCACCTCTCATGGGACCACAGTGCTCCCACTTCATCCGGGCACTGTCTGCCGGATCCGCTCCACGCTAAATGCGTCCCTATAAGAGCAGGCCATGCGTGAAAAGATCGATGCAGTTAAAGAGCATACCATTCTCAAGGAGGTGGACCTTCCACCGGATCATAAGGCAATTGCCACCGGTTGGGTGTATAGGTGCAAGCTCAAGCTGGACATCATCTTTGAGTGTTATAAGACCCTCCTTACGACTAAGGGATTCTCCGAAGTGCATGTCATGGAATTTTATGACACCATTACACTTATGGGAAACTACATCACAAGGGCACTACTACGCCAAGTGGCTCAACACAACTGGGAGTTTAATCAAATGGATGTAAACAACACATTCTTTCGTGGTTAACTCATCGAGGAGATCTACCTTACTCAATCACCAGGCTTATAAGATTCTGATAGTCGTGTTTGGTGCCTCTCCAAGCCTTGGTATTGGTTAAAACATCCAACATTGCTACATTCTTGAGATTTATGCCAGATCTGCCCACTAGACCTTGCTTCCTCTGAGAGCGATTTACGGACACTCTTCATCACCATTTTGGTGTACATGGACAACCTCTTGATCACCTTTCTAGATCCTCAGATTTTCTGGGCTGGAAAAAATCTTCTCTAGTTTACATACAAGATGAAAAATCGTGGTCATTCTTGCCTCTTCCTTGACATGGAGATTGAGTAGGACAGTCTGTAATGAGTTGTACATGTACATCAGGCCGGATATGTTTGCACCCTGAAGGAGTGTTTTTGTGACATGTTGGCTACTATTCCCCATGCATCCGCACTCATGAATATCATAGGTGTGTAGCTCCTCAAGATAGCCAACCCTTCTTGGGTGGAAGAGCTTGTTAACATCATGATGTACCTCCATGTCCCTGTGTCCTTAATGTTCCTTCATACCACCATGCATGCTCACATTGTGTCTTTAATCAAATTCTTGTCCCAAGTTTCTTATTTTCATCATCGCCTCCATCTTGAGGTAAAGTTGCGAGTCGTGCACTACGTCATGTCCACTCCCCGTCTAGACCTGTGCTTTTGTGCGTACCCCTTTTTTGTGGCCGACAATTTTACAGAGATGAATTGGGCCCAGAACTACAACATGTTTAACAAATCTAAACGCATCGTCCTCATCTTGGAAATGTGGCAAACAAGGTTGTGTTACGTGCACCTCAACTGAGGCTGAGTATGTCGCCGTAGGGGGACGGTGTGTGTGAGAGGTTCCGGTTGTGTCGTCTCATGTTACGGTTGCACCAACCCATCCATTGCATCATACTTTGGTGTGAAAAGAGACCATGAACCGCACTATGTTCATGCATATGTATGTTTGTGAAAATACCTTTCTATTGTTCATAGCTGTTTTGCGTCCCTCACATCGTCGAAAGGCAATAGAGGCGCACGCGATAGGAAAGGGTGAGGGGAGTGTTACGTCCTAAACATACACGTCCTAAAATCTATGAGTGGTCTGTTGTTTCTTACACTCATGACCCACCACACGCCAACCTCAGCAGGTTTATGACGTTCGGCCAAGGGCATTTTGGCCACATGCCACAACCTGGGGTGTTTTGCGTTAGAAGGATTCGACAACTCGACCACTTTCCAGGAAGGTGAAACAATTATCGCGAAGTGTATCAAGGTTTTGATGGTGTTCAGTCGACTTCTCGATAGTGGCAGAACTTTATGATATGGCACTTCAGTATTCTTTAACCTCCCAGACGTCTCAATAGTGTTTTTTGGAATGACAACTCAAGATGCGACATTGCATGCGTCGCTCGGCTCGAGCATCGAAGATCCAACATGACTCATTGCAATTCTCCTTAATGTATACATGT
The DNA here is from genome assembly GCA_023375785.1 of Penium margaritaceum. Classification (NCBI taxonomy): domain Eukaryota; kingdom Viridiplantae; phylum Streptophyta; class Zygnematophyceae; order Desmidiales; family Peniaceae; genus Penium; species Penium margaritaceum. Next base: position 53,374 of record SZWC01011747.1, read on the forward strand.
GCTCAATATTTTCAACACGTGCTCTCAAGGACCAACAGGCAGGATGTGGCTGACGAGTTTACAGGTGTACTTTACCAATACTGGGGTCAACGATGAAAAAAAGGGAATCGACCTCACCGCCTTGCTTTTGTGTGGATGAACTTTGACCTAGTGGCCTGACCTACACACCATTAAGATGCAACAATGATCGTTCTCATATTGTCAACCACCAACTTTCAATGTAGTCGGAGGGCGGGTTCGGCCCTCCATTTTCGCTGAAGGGAGGGGTAGTTGGACACCACCCCTCGCCACAACAAGGTTTGACTAGGGGCCAATCCTTCGCTAGCTGCAAGCCAACTGGTTGCCGACCGGCTATACGGTCGGTGGCTGATCAAGTGACCGGGTGGCAATCTGCTGGCCACCTGCTTGACGCCAATCGAGCAATTGGCTGGATCGACAACCAGGGATCGGGCGAGGCTTCAAGGGCCGAGGCTTGTGGCCTTGAGCCCTTGTCCTTGCCCTTTTTTCCTCACCCTCTCAAATGAGAGAGGCAAGGGAGAGAGAGAGAGAGAGAGAGGGTAAAAGTGAGTGAGTGTGTGTGTGTGTGTGTGTGAGAGAGAGAGAGAGAGAGAGAGAGAGAGAGATAGAGAGAGAGA